>WHVA01000073.1:0-300999 GCA_015179125.1 Gautieria morchelliformis
GGGCCAGGGGTGGCAGCAACAACATAGTGCTTCGGAAGGCGTCTCTCCCAAGGGCGGATGCGGGATGGATGGGGTGTCAGATTTGGTTTTTGTGTGACTTTATCCGGTGGGTCTGTACGAAGTGAGGGGAGTGGGGGCTTTTCATTCTCTACTTCAAGACAGGCAAACCGGTTATGTACAGGCAGCAGGGGCACACATCTCACCCGCTGCGTGTCACAAAATCCGATGCATCTTCCGCTTCCGGTAGACCATGTTCCGCATTTTCGGAAAGCTCTTCCGCAGTGGGCACTCCGTTTATGTCTGCAAGCGCGAGGAACTCTGGAAGGATCTCGAGTTTCTCCTCTGTGGTCATAAGCCGGATATCAAAGGCTTGGGGGCACTCGCGAGCGTAGTGGCCTGGTTGTCGGCAGCGGAAGCAGGTGATAGTTCCGTGGCCTTTTCCGCGCATGCGGTCAACATCCATCGGGGCAGGGCCACTCTTCGAGGGAGGAGGGCTATGGTTCCTAATAGGAGCAGGCGGAGCAAGCATCGGAAATAATTTCCGTGTGGGAATGAATGCGCTTCCGGGTTTTGGCACAGGTTGAGTAGGACGAGCGGACTGCGTGTCGTGTTCCGACTCGTCTCCACGAAGGCCTCATTTGCCTCCCTGTTCCGAGAAACCTTCTGCGCAGCTTGGTACCACCCTTCCGGGTCATCAAAATCCGGAGCTCCATCCCCAAGCAGCGCAACTTGGTTCTGGAGCGTCGGATCAAGTCCTCGTCGGAATTTGATGACGATCGTCTTGTCGTCGTCATATTCCGCAAGGTCGATGAGCTCCTGGAAGCGATCGATGTAGTCATCGACCGGATCTTTGGCCTGGTACCAGCTCGTCCCCTCGAGCTTTGTAAGGGCTGTGAGCTGCTCGTTTTTCGGGCAGAACTGGTCGGAAAATGTTTTCTCGAACGCGTCCCAGTCCCGGAAGTAGTTCCCCTTGCCCTTTGCTTCATGTCGGATCACCTTGTTTGCAAAACGGGCTGCACGGTCCGATTTGAAAAAGGACAACGTCCAGTGAATCCGAGCCTGGTCGTTCGGAAAGAGGTCTCCGACAATTGCGAAGTAGATGCTGCATGTGTTGAAGAATGCGCGTCCCTTCTCCCGATCTCCGTCAAAGTCCGCCGGAGTTGCGGGTTTGACCTTTGCTAACTTCGCGGACATCCTCTTTTCCGCTAGTTCCGCTTTTCCGAAATCCGGATCGTCCAGCATTTCATTTCCACCACCTTGTGGAATATCTAACTTAGCCAAAATCGCTTGTAAGGCTGTTTCAATCGCGTCGGTCTTCATCCGGTTCCGCGTCAATTCCTCCTCCATATTCCGAAGACGATCGTCCGGATCCATGTTGGAAGGAGAAATATGGGACGGGATTTCCGGGGTTGGGAGCTCGACGTAAGAAGAGGGGCTGTCGTACGCTGTATGTGCGGAAGAGGTTGCGATCTCCGAGTCGCTGTCTCCGATTCCGAACGCACCTATGGCGAATGCAACGCGCAGTACGACCGCCGGTCCTCTAGGGGAGAGACTTTTCTGCTGTAAGGGCAACCCTGGCTAGTCGTGGAGATCACACTACCACACAACTGACAAGGGGAAATCCAAAGTATGTATAAATGAACAGAGCATACAAGAGAGGGGGTTCTCACCTGACAAGGGGAAATCCAAAGAGAAAAGTCTAAAGACCCCCAATGTCAGCGAGCCCGTATTATACTACGCTGCGCAGCCAGGGACAACGCTTGGCACCCGCCATCAACCCTGCATCCCCCTGACCCTTGATCGACCCTTGATGCCACCTATTATGCGAGTCGCTTGATTTCCGACACTGTTCCGGGGCGGAAGTCGGAAATTGGAGTGGAACTGGCAAGGCGAACGGAACTGGTGGAAGTTCTCCCAGAAGCGGAATTGTTCCCGAAAGCGGATGCGGAGATGGAATCGGAACCGGAAGCGGAGTCGGAAATGGAGTCGGAACTGGGTGTGGTGTCGGAACTGGAAATGGAAAACCGGGTGTCCCCTGACACCCAGCTCACTGGGCAGCAGTGAAACATCTCCTCCGTTATCTAAAAGGGACCACCGATTTAGCACTCACCTTTGCACCAAACAACTCTACCGAAGTGTTCCAGACATGGACGGACGTTGATCATGGAGGAAATCCGGATAATGGATGGTTGACCTCAGGATTCCTTGCTAGAATCGGAACCGGAGCTGTCAGCTGGGCCAGCAAACTACAGAACATCGTTACCCTATCCACAACGGAGGCCAAGTTCGTAGCAGTGGCATTAGCTGGAACCGAGATCGTCTGGCTGCGCACTTTATTGGATGAGCTCGGCTCGACGATAAATAAACCGTCTCACCTCTGTATTGACAACCAGTCCGCTCTCTCTGTTGCCAAAAATCCGGAGCATCACGGACGAATGAAGCATCTCGACCTACGGTACTTCTGGCTGCGGGAGAAAGTCACACATAAAATCATCCAAATGAATTACGTACCCACAAAGGACATGCCGGCGGACCTATTAACGAAGGCCTTGCCTCGCGAGTCAGTGGAACGGCATCGCCGAGCCATGGGACTTTTCTAGGGTAGATTGCCTGCGTCAGAGGGGTGTGTTGCAGCGATGTTGTCACATGACGCGATCAACTGCTTAGTCAGATGTCGTGCTGTACAGTACCCTGAGTTCAGAGTGTAGAAGCCTCACTTACTTCTTCCTCCGAACTCAGGTAAGTAGCTAGTCCCCTAGTGTAGTAGACAAAGCCTTACTTACTTCTTCCTCCAAACTCAGATCGGAGTAATATACTTGTACTGCGCTAACACAAGAGACATTGTTGGTCGATTGTTGCTGATGTAGAGTTTCAATATATGTAGATAATTAGTTATGGCCAGGGCCCATAACCTGTAGGTCAAAGTAGGATTAGAATCAGGGTCATAGTAGATTCAATGTCTGCAGCGACTCTCATCACTGCCTTAAATACATGGAGACTATTCTAATTATACTATGATCATTTGTCTTGTAGAGAACAAGGCATCTTTGTTCTCTGCTGTGCTCCTTGTTCTCCCTATTCCTTTCACTACGCCTTGTAGTACCTTGTACATGTCATTGGCTTATGTCAGCACACCAAAGTGCCGCTTATCCAACAAGTTCTCTATCTTACTTTGGGTCCTCCTTTGCCAGTTCCTAGTTGCCCTTATAGAAATAAAGTATTTGGTAAAAAATCTTAGCCTGCACTTCAAGAGTGTATAATTCAGCTATCCTGCATTATTTAGCAAAACACTTTTCTACAAATTCAAACTAGATATATTCAGAGAAACTCGTAGGACTTAAATAGGTGAAAATGTAATGTAGGTGGGTAGAATTGAGGATGTCGATCGGCTGGTCGCTTACATAAGGTGGTGTCTCCTACATATTTTCAAACCAGCGAAACCATGTCTGAAATATTGAGTGCTGTAGCAACACCCAGCACTCTCAATGAACTCATATCAGGCAGTCTTGCCGGCGCCGTCCAGGTGCTAGTTGGTCAGCCATTGGATACTGTCAAGACCCGGGCACAGATTGCACCGAGTGAGTGTACATTGTGTGCTATACCGGTTAAGCATCAGTCGCAGCTAACGCAATGCCTCTCAAACCAGAGGGCATGTTTGTGAGAGATGTGTCAAGTCTTAGTTGAGAAATGCTACAAAACTCCTTGTCAGAAAGGCCCAATGGACATATTGGTCCAGACTGTTAGAAAGGAGGGCGTTTTTGCATTGTATAAGGGTATGTCCACTCGGATTCTATTCTCAAACAGTGATAGCGAGCTGAGCTGAGCTGCATCAGGTATGGCTAGTCCTCTGGTTGGCATTGCAGGCGTCAACTCTCTGTTGTTTACCGCCTACTTCGTCTCGCGAAGAATCATTTCACCTTTTCCGGAATTGTCCTTGCGTCAGACTGCACTTGCAGGTTCTATGGCTGGAGCAGTAAATTCATTGTTGGCAAGCCCTGGTAGGTGCTCGCTTGTGCACTCATACATCTGCGCTTGACGAACAATGATGCTGTAGTTGAGCTTCTCAAGGTCAGGATGCAGGGTCAGTATGGCGCAGTCGACGACAAACGCCTTTCAAGAGTTGCCGCGGACCTGTATAAGACGTGGGGCTTTCGGCAAGGAGTCATGAGAGGGTTCTGGGTAACTGCCCGCCCCAACTAGCTTCTCAGTTAATATATAACTTCTGTTTTTCATGAATTATCAGGTGACTGTGGCACGAGAAATTCCGGCATATGCTGGGTAGGTCAGAACTCTCTGCTATCTTTCGTTTATTCTTTATTAAGTTGTCCCCCAACGGTAGATTTTACACTGGTTAGACCAAGATCTCGCAGACGGCCAAAATATATTGACTTCAACCTCGAAGGCTTCGAGTTCGCTAAGAGACAATTTCGGAATACCCTTGGCGACACACTTCCCGTTTGGGCACTACTCACAAGTGGATCATTTGGTGGAGTGAGTCATATTTTAATGCCTGGAGAAACAGTCACCCTAATGGCGCATTTAGATCTGCTATTGGCTCGCTTGCTATCCCCTAGGTGATTGTCGGGGCATATCTTATCAAGAATTTCTTCACCGGCCTCTAATACAGACGTCGTGAAATCACGAGTACAACTTTGTGAAACCCCTCCAACAGGTATTGGATATATAGGCACTGAATTCAGGACTATCGTCCGGGAGCAAGGAATGTAAGCATTGTCATAAGTAGGCATAGCACGAAACTGTATATTTCGGCAGGGCGGGATTGTATCGTGGTCTTTCACCCTCACGTGAGTTTCGTACATTCGAACGTCGGCTGCCTCATTCTCATGATCCGCAGTTATTCGGAGGTGAGGGAGATATGTTGATGCCTTTATTCTTCACGTTGACTATCTCCAGCATCCCCGCGGCTGCCGTCACTTTCGTCACATTCGAACGGACGCGCGGTAAGGTTATTCTCTTCAATCCGGCATATTTTGAACAGTCGACGCAGAGTATCTACTGCGGAGTACAGGCGTGTAAATATACAGCATGTATTATCAATGCAAGTGATACAAAAACATGGGAGTCTAGAACTGTTGTATATGATAAATATTGCGTATGGAAAGCCAAGTTGTGTCAGACAGGGCGGCTATATTTCTAACCTGTGACTGAAGCGGGCGAGGGTGGGTTGTGGCTCCCGAGATGCCTTCTCAGGCTTGAGGAATGTGCACGCAGGATGGGGCTTTGAAGTGCGCTGTGTTCAGGTGTCATATCTTCTGCTTCTTGATGAACGGCTCCGCCGTCGGCCTCATTATAGTCGGTGCCCATTTCCGACCCAGGTTCTGTATCGGCCCATGATTCGGCCTCGCTTCCTTCGTATGCAGGTATTGTGTGTGGGGAAACGTCTAAGTTTGGAAAGGTTTGCGTTCTGGAATTAGGTGCTGGGCGTTTACTGCGAGGTCTTGGAGATCCATCCATCCCGTTGTCGCTTTGGTTCTCTTCGTCACTTCCGTTCACCCTTACGTGACGTCGATTCCACGGATGCACTTCGTGTAAATGTGACGACCGGGCAAACCGTTTGGCAGAGAGTAGAGTGTTTGCAGATGTGGTATGCGAGTTAGACCGACGCACACGTGTGACAGGTCGATCAGAGCTACCAAAACGGTGTGTGTCGTGGCGTGGGGTAGTAGGGCGACGCATATGAGCGCGCGGAGTCTGAGATCTTGCCGCCGCTGGTGTTGTTGGCAAAGTGGCCGATAGTGGAGTATCTGTCCCAGGGGATGAAGAGCCTGCGACAGAGCGACCATCTGTTTTGTTTCCTTGATGACAAAGTTAGTCATATAAAAAAACACAACAGGGTCGAAAACAAACTTTTGTTTATGTCTGAAGTATATCCAGGAGTCAAGGTAGGGCTCCTACCCCGCATGTGCGTCCAATCTACGCTTGACCACGTCGACTGCCGACCAAAATTGTGCAGTTTATGCATTGTGCCATCCAGAAATGAGACTGCATCGGTACGAGAACCCCGTGTGAGCGCCATAAATACCAGCACCGTTAGGAGTAAACACAGCTGAGCGATGCCAAGGCGCTTTTCAAGCGCCACCTATACACGAAATTACATGGTGTGACGGCCACAACAGAGAAACAACGGACCTCGTCTGCAAGGTGGCTAACCTTACTCGACAGCTCCCATCGTTCCTTCTCCATTTGGAGCCGTCTATGTTCCAATTCGTGCATTGTCTTTGAAAATGTGTGCTGCTGGGCCTTACTCTTTGGATCGCTGGGTCATTGTCATTAGCTATCATTTGAAAAAGTCACTCACAATGCCTTCCAGCCTACCAACTTCCTCTTCAAGCCTCCTCAATGCCTCTCGGACCTGTAGAGTCTGTTCCTCAACATACTTCTGGTAAAGTGTCGTGTTGGTCTCAAGCATTGCGAGCCTGTTCATGATCGTGCGGTAAATGGACTCTCCGGAAGGAACTGAGGATGGCGATATGAGTGGAATGAGTGTTTGTATGGAAGACGTTGACGTGGGATTCATCGGCTGAGATGCATCCGGGAGTGGGATACTGCTGGCATTTTCAGGTGCGAATGGACTGTTGGTTTCTGCGGCTGCTTCATGAATGGTATGGTTATGAGTAGACATATATGTTGTGGTCAGAGCCGTAACAAGAGGGGTAACGGTCTCCGGGTCCGATGTGACAGAAACCTCGATGGTAGCTGTGGGATCCCGAGAAAAACTTTCAATGTTGGAGGTAGACGGCATTCCAGTCTCAGGCGTCCACGCATCATGGTCCTGATCTACAGGGTTTTCAAAGATCGGGGATAAATAGTCCACTCTGTCAGGAACTGGAGTAGGCTCTATAGGACCCATAGTCGGTACCTCTAGTACTTCTTCCGTCATAGGCAATGTCGTCCCGTCGACAGTCATGGGACTATCTGAATTAGTTTCGTTGGCGACTTTTTCTTCGGGAAGGTCTTGGATATCACTTGTTTCGGAGCCTCCCTGCCACACTTCCCACTTCCACTCCTCCATCTGAGTCAGACCGTATACGCGGAGTAGGCTTATCGGGCAATAAAATTCCCCACCGTAGTGGCTAAGAAAGTCGATACGAATATACCTGTAAAAGGGACGGAGCTCAACGAGGGGGTGGAAGGACTGGAGAAGTTCGTCGTCAGTGACGTTCAAAAGGCGAGAAAGAAAAGGTGAACGACATAGGAACAGCCCCACATAACCCGTTTCTTTTCGTGCAATGTGGAATACGCACTTGTACACCTCGTATATTCTTTGCTCGATAAGTCCCAGCTTCTATCCAGCCCTTTCCGTCAGTCGCATAGGTCTGAGCAACACTGACCCTAAAATCGCGGAAAACGCCAGAAAAGAACTCAAAGTTGGCAAGCTGAACAGTATCGATACGAATATCATCGCAAAGTTCAACAACCACAAAATTTGGAATTTCTGAGCAAGGGCTTAGCATATACCGGTCCTTTTTCGAGGATAGGATAGCTGATGGGGAACGGGCCGAACGATGAGAAGAATGCACACGGGCCGAACAATCCAGTGACGCGTAGTTAAAACGGTCGGTGAGAGGCACGCGGAAGTGTGGGGACAAAGGGGATACAGTTTCCGTTGGAGAAGCCGAGGATGTTTCTGTCTCCCCTAAAGTTATGGATGATGCCATGAGCGATGAGCCGGGGGGTGCCTCGGCTGGCGTCGGAGTGTCTGGAGAAGGCGTCTGATTTGCGGATCGTGCTTGTGCTTGAAGTTCTAGCTGCTTGGACTTCCACTCTTCAAAGGAGAGAAACTCCGCGGTCGTCGGTAATGGATCAGAAGATAAAGGAATGAGACAGCAAATGGGTTCGGAAGGTCTGGGGGTAGCGCGTATACGAAGCTGCTCAAATGGATCGAATGCTGTAGTAGCATTGATACGAGTACCAATATGTTTGTCAAAGTTAGCATCTGCGAGAACAGAGACCGTTAGGCCAAGCAGACCTACAACCAGTTTGTATGATGGAATCATGTACGGTTGCAGTGGGTGCGCCTGAAGAGATAGATTCAACAACGTCAGCCAAGACCTTGGACAGGCACGTAAGCAGGCGGGTGATAATTCCCCGCCTTAAACCACTGTACGTCCAGGTCCACTCGGAACGTAGGTCGGCAGGTGGTGGCGCCGTTGTCGTCGGGGCAACAAGGTTCTATGGCGTCCGACTGCCCCACCGTACAAAGTACTACGGTTTGTTTAGCTGTAGGTACCGCACGATCCGAACTCGGGCGGTAGCGGGCGTCCAGTTGAGCGCCAAGCACGGCGGAGTTCCACATCATCTCTCTTTTCATTCACCATCATCGTGAAAGAGCAATAGCTCCAGTTTTCCATTGCACACGCTCATTAATTCACCCACCCACCCACCCACCCATAGCACGAGCAGTACCCGCCCTCCGCCCCCCCTCCCCATAAGTTACCCTGACCCTAATAGAACATAGCTCGTCGGACCAGTAACGATTAAGCAGCAAGCCGCTTGGCTAGAATAAGAGAAACCAAAGCAAGTCAAATCTCCCCGCTGCAACCCCCGGGACGGAGTAGAACAGCAAAGACAACGCTCGAAACGGACTACGGTGAAGCGAAGCCGCGCAGAAAGATCCCGCCCACCCGGCGGCGAGCCCGACACGTATTAATGTAAGTTTTTAATATTATTCTTGAGTATTAACCGCAGGCTATCTTATATCTCTGAGAAGTCTACTGGATGACATGTGTGGATATTTGACCTTGGGGGTGACAGAAAACATCAAGGACCCTGCAAATTAGCGACGAGGAAAGGGTGGCAATCAAAACTCAATGGGTGTCCATCCCCAAAAGCAGAAGCCAAGGGGAAAACAATTCATATCCTTCAAAGAAACTGGTGGCGCATAAATGACACCACGGTCCTTTGCTTGCGGGGACTGTACAAGTGCTAGTGTTGAAAAGTTCGATCTGCACTCGATAATTGATGAAAGACAACCCACCACTGGCACTCTGCCATTTACAAGGACTCAACGGTACAACGAATAAGATTAGCAGCGGCGTTCGACGGGGAGGATATGATTCACGGAGACTCTAATGGATCGCCATAAGGGCCATATCCATTTTAAGGTCACGACGCCGTGGCATGTAGTATTTGGGGAACTTTTCAATTGGAGTTCTATAATTGAAATGGCCGTCCTCTTATGTCGGTAGCGTATGGAAGCAGAAGACAAGTCATACACAGGGCAGCCCGATCCGAAGGATTCTGTCGAAAGCTTGGTTGGACTTGACTCAAGTCGCATCAAAGCACAGTTTAAAAGCCCGCCTACATGGGCGAAGCCCATATCTCTTTCTTTTAAACGTCTATCCTGTTTGCCGCACTTGGTCGCAACAGCGTAGATTCACTTACGTGGCGTTTTTTTATAGGGTTGCCTTCCAGTCACGCTTGGTTGCGGCGAGCCTTTGCTTGGCCTTCAGTCACCAGCTCTTGAAGGTTTCCTGGACACGCTCCCAAGAGGCAGGGTAAACCGCATATCCGTATGCTCTGTACCAGTATCCACGAACCCATTCATTCATTCTTTCGTGTTTGTTCGCGTTCTCTCTGCAGAAATGGCCAAAAGACGGGATCGTGGCTTGCCTCAGTCACATTCCTCGATCTACCTCCCTTCTGACCCTAGCACCTCCCCAATAACACCCCCTGCCGCCTCCTCCACGTTCCTTTCGTTTCCACGTGCGGCTTCGCCTTCTTCTATTACTGGCTTTTTGTCCAAACCTTCAAAATGGTTCTCTCGTCCTTCCAACTCGAAACTTCCGCCCTCTCCTGGGATGCAGGAACCACCTCGGCTAAGTACTAGCTCTGGATCAAGGAAGCCAACAATCTCGGGACCTACTGATCCGAGACCTATACTCCCTGCTCCAGATTCTGAAGGTCGTCTGGGTGGAAGTCGGTGAGTGCACAGTGACTTGTGTGAACATTTGCCGGCTCGGAGAAGCCAAGTTCTGCACTCTATGCGTTCATGTCTCTCTCAAAGTGGTTGTCGTGTCATTGCTAATAATTCCCATAGCTCTGTGTTGGACTTGGCCTTGTCTCGGACACACACGCAGGGGGATGGGGGCGTATCTGGGGAAGAAGGGTTAGAATATTTGCGCGGTGTAGGTCGAAAAGGTTGGTCGCGTTCTGTCGACGATCTAGGGCGGTTTCCAAGCACCCAAACGCCGTCCGTCAATACATCAAACATCAAACTCAGCGCCTCGCCCCCACGGGACGACAGCACTCCTTCCCCTACCAAGGCCCGAATCGAAGCCTACCGTAGAAATACGCCCGTTCCGCAACAATCACTCCACCCTTATTATCCTTTCCCCACTATTCAGACAACGACCCTGAGTCCCGCTAGCCCGTCTAGCCCTTCCAGCTCCTCGCCAGCCCCTTCCCCTGCTAATAGAAGCGCTGTGTCACCTCTGTCTCACAGCAGATCTTTCTCTCATGTGCCGTTTCAGTCTTCCAAACTGGCTTCGCCGTCTGCGCTCGTTACAGAGCAGCCACTCCTTCACCCGCCACAACCTCGTAACCGCAGTACGTCCTCGTTTGAGCATGATCGAGAGCGTGATAAGGATAAGGCCATCCGCTCCGGCTTTGGCTTCCCGTTTTCTGCCGTGGGACCAGGCAGCAAGCAACTCAATTTGGGGCCAACAACTGCAATCAACTTGGCGAGCTCACAGTTACCATCCGCCTCACTTCCCTCGATGGGCGAGTCAAAGCGCACATCCCAGATCGTACATTATTCGGGCTTTCTCAACCGTCATCCTGACAGCCAACCCTCATATCGCTCTGGTCAGGCTCTATCTGGAGCACGTACTAAGGGTTGGAAACCGTACAAGGCCATCTTGAAAGGTTCCAAGCTGTATTTCTACAAGCCGCCCAGCGATCGAACAATGGCGATCAAAGAATTGTTTCCCCAGGGCATGGAGGCTCACCCAGATGAGCCGACTGAGAGACCAGAGACTGTCCCAGAGGAACCGGTACGAGTCCCAGTGAAGGACAGGGAGGACGTCAGAAAGAGAACCCGGCTCTATCGAGGTAGAGCCATGCATCCTGAACTTAGCCTTGCAGAAGATGGGTCAGTAACTAGAGGCTCCAGCGATGCGTTAATTCATGAAGCTGTCTTCGGTACATCCTTCTCTCGTGGCGATCTCAATCGGACAGAAGATCCCTGGAAACACTTTGCCTCGGCTGTGGTACTATGCCTACCGCGACTAGCGGGAAGAGTCAAGTTCGAAAACGAGTTCATCAGGTACGCCAGTTACCTAATCGGCGGTGCTGACGATGAAGAACGGGGCCGACTACATGCACGTACGCATTGGCTTGCGGAGCAATATTTAACCTATCAGGGAGGTCCTGCAGACGTGCAGGCCTGGAATGCATTCAGAACAGATATTTTCCCATCCATTCCTCTTTCAACAGCCATGTCGCTACAAATTGACGGCTCACAGCACGGGTTACCCGATTTGGGTACATTTTCCCCGCGCCCATCTCAAACTCATACTCTGTCCACTTTCACCTCTGTTTCTGCCGTCGCTACGCCGCCACGACCGTCCCTGTCTCGCCCTTCTTTACGTTCCGAGCAGAATATATGGTCAGCATTCGAGAAAGAAGGTCTAACAAGCGACGTCTTCTTCAAACTGGACAGCACCATGGTTGCCCGCAGCCTTGTATCCATCCATCGCTCATTGCTAGCTCTGAGCAGTGATCCGCTTGTCGGAGCAGACATCATAGGTCGCGAACCGCATGATATTGAAGAGCAGACCGCTACAGTACTCGTTAATACGCCTTACAATGACTTCTTTGGTAGTGACGACAACCCACATTGGCTTACCCGCTTCATCGTTGTACAAATACTTAACGTAAGTGGAACGGTTACTTTATCCAACTCTCCAGCGGGCGCGGTCCAGGTCTCGAAGACACATATTCGATCAGATATTATCAACAAGTGGCTCAGAATAGGCGAGTATTGTAGCCTCACTGGCGATCGATGCTCGTGGAAAGCAATTCAGGCCGCGCTTTGCTCCCGTCCTATTGCAAGGTTGGATAAAGTGTGGAGACGGGTCGATGGAAGCTCATTACGATCATTAGATGCATGGTTGAAGTGTGAGGCTCATGCAGCTCCTGGTGATCAAGTCTCGACCCCTTGGGGAGGTGACGTTCGTGAGCGTGTCATGGACCTGGTGCAGCAAGCTCGAGTCGAATTTGCGGGAAAAGATGACCAATGGGATGCATTCTCTGTCCAGGAGATATTCAGCTGCGTCAAACCTGTCGCCCACGAATTTTCGCGATTATTGGTTGATTCAAGTGTCGATGGACAAAATGATGAAATTTCACAGTTAACCCGTTTTTGGCATTCAGCTCATGCGCAGCCGCCGACAGGGCCTCATAGCCTAAATGGCTATTTGTCGCAGTCCCTAGCGGCGGAACCACGCCAGAAAGGTCGTTTCGAGCCTTACCATTGGCAGCGACCCTTGAATGCGACATCCATGCATACACTCGTCCCTCTACTCTTTGCTGAACATTTCCCCACAGTCACCTTGATTGATCGGGACCAGATATACCGTGGCAAGAAGGAATCTTTAGAAGGCCTTGGCAGTCATCCAGGTTTGGATGAAGCTCAAGTCTCGCGGATGACTCGTATGAAGTCTTCCTTCGATGCTCGAAGGCAGAACCCCGAACTTCGGTCCCTCGAGTCCAGCAAACTGCTTCCCAATAGTGAGATGGGTGGCACCGTTCTTCGAATGTATGGTGGAGAACTACTCCTTTTGGTACCCGAGAGCTTCCCGGAATCCAGTTCTCGGCCATCAAGTTCTTTGGAAACTAGTCTTGAAAGGCCAGCCAGCCAAATACGGGTGACTAACCCAGGCATAGAACGGAAGGCTAGCATGACCCGACGAAGTTCTCTTCCTACTCTCTCGCAGCGGAATAGCGTATCATCCCCGGAATCTATGTTTGAGGCTACATTGCGAGTTGTCGTTAAAGCAGGGACGCTTGACCGTCTTGTCGATATCCTGATCTCTGGCTTCGAAGGTGTCTCAGTTGCAGTCGCTGATGATAACGGAGAGATGCCCCTTCGCGAAGAACGTACCAGGTGGCTTAAACTCGACCGCAATGAGTTCAGAGCAACTTGGTGGTCTGTGTTTCGAAGTTTTGTGACGCCAATAGTATTATTCGAGGTATGCTGCTGTTCAGCCATTCCTCCCCTAGGGTTCACGCTGTTTCCGTCTACAGCTTGTTCGTAAGCGTTTTATTAGCTCGGGAGTTGTCGCAGGACCGCCCCCAAAAATACGCTTGGATGTCTTCTCGATTCTATATGAGTGGATCGACAAAGGTGGTGGGGCTCAGGATGCTCTGGGGGACCCAGAATTGTTTGACGCCATGAACAACTTCCTTAGCATATATTCTATCACCCAGATCCCTGATGCCACGAGAGCTGATGATAGACCTATGTGGGTTGAGCTAGAGAACACTCGTCAGAACACATTGGCTTTGTACAAGTCTCAAACCCGGCGACCCAAGTTGCAAACCTCAGCGGCTCGCGACTCTGTACCGGTCTCATCGGTTCAAAACTTCGGGGCTCACCCTCTTGCCATTGACGACATTGATCCGGAGACCCTTGTGGACAACCTCGACGCCCTTGCGGCTACTGCAATGCATTCGGTGACACAGGAGGTAAGGTTCGCCACCTTTGGCACATAACACTGTTCTTATGATGCTCGACAGGATTTCTTTATTACCGTCGACCTTTTGGAAGTTCAGTCTGCCGATCGCACAGGATGGTTCTTATCTCACGAGCCTAGTACAAGTACCGACGAGGTGGAAATCCAGACCCTATATTCACATCTGCAGCAGATCGAGCCAACTGTTCTCATATCCGAACTCAACCAAGAATCGGTATATAAGCTACTTCCTCCCACCATCCGCAGTCTTATACGCGCGCACGCCGTCATACGTAAATGGATTATAGCCAAGATAGTAGCTCCACGACTAGGACTCAGAATACGCCAAATGCGTATGGAACGCCTGTTACAGGCCATCGAAGTTTGTCGTTTGCGCATGGCAGAGCTGCCACACAGCGATGTTGCATCTCAACGATCCGTTCGTTCTTTTGTCGAAACGGCAATTATTTCAGCAATAGTGTCACCGGAATCAAGACTTTTCTCGTTTGCTTGGCTTGGCGTCGCAATTGCACGAGGAACAAGCATTGAAAGCGTCACTGCTCTATTGTCCAGACCTGTGGTACAGTCGGTTATCAACAATAATCGTCTAACTGTCGACGTAGGGTGGATGCTAGAGCGTTTTTTGGAGGTTATAAGTGTTCCCAATACCATCGATTCTGATAGGGGAGCCCAGAATCTTATCAATTTTGATAAGAGGCGGTGAGTCCCCATATTTCCTTGACCCCACAGAAAGGGCTTACAAGCCATGTCTCAAGCCACCTTTTTGACCTTGTTCTTACGGCGTTGTCTCTCCCACCTTCTTGGTCTCAAAAAGACCGCGTGGAACTCGATCGCTCTGACATCGATCGCTTGAACAACATGCATCGAGAGGTCACAGGTCCTCCCTTTGATACACGTCTCTTAAGAGACGATGCATATCAGGAGAGCATGAATATACCATCCCCCGTTCCCTACTCGAAGAAGAATCAACGCCCTTTCCTGAGGATTGTGCAGGCCCAGCAAGATAAATGCAAGCGAGACAAATACCTTCGGGAGCGATTGCTTCGGGACAAGAAAGCCGAACAACATCGCACAGACAAACGAGAAGACGATCTCAACAAGGCCATGCAATTGAGACACACCAATCCGCGAAGTATCAAACACCAGAGAAGTCGAAGGACTATGTCTTCTGCGTTCTTCCACCTCATGCGACCTCTTTCTTCAGCCTTCTCATCCACGGACAATTTATACACCTCTACGCGACGAACTGCGGCAGAATTGGATTTTCAGCCGAATGGCAAACCTACGCTCGTCATCAGTCTCGTGGGTGCTACAGTGTCAGCTTTTATCAACAATGTCCGCTTGTATACCTTTCATCTCGCAACTGAGGATGGAGGGCGATATCTTTTACAAGCAGCGACTCGCTCGGCATTGGCATCCTGGTTGACGGCGATAGGTCAGACAGCGAAATCGTCGACGGCCAAGCGATTGACGTACATCGCGAATCCACCAAGGCCCCAGCTCTCTGATCATCTGCAAATACCATCTCAGACGGCGACCCGTCATCCAACTGCAGGTATGTATCTTTCGCTTCTAATCTATTCTATACTTATCACCTCATCAGTGTTCGGAGTGGAGTTGGACTTTCTTCTTCAGCGCGAAGCTGGAGGAGAAGTCTTACCTGGTGCCGTGCCCCGCGTGCTAGAGCAGTGCCTATCTGAAATAGAGGCCAGGGGTCTTCAAGAAGTTGGCCTGTATCGTATTCCTGGTGCAAGTAGCGCAATAGGTGCATTACGACAAGAATTCGATAGCGGTTCGTTGCTATATATTGGATCCTTGATCTTTACTTATTCCCATCCATCCCTTCTTTGGTACAGGTGAGGAGGTCAAGTTCTTTTCTCAGGACTATCTGGACATCTTCGCGGTTTGTGATACTGTCAAAACATGGCTCCGTTCTCTACCACATCCGATCTTTCCCGAGAGGTCTTATTACGAGGTCATCCGCGTCATGCGTAAGTCTTGAACACTCAGTTTTACTGCGATCTATTAATAACAATGCAGAGATCCCTGAGTTCGAAGAACGATTAATAGCAGTGCGTGGCGTGGTACACGGTCTCCCGATAAATAATTTTTATCTATTGCGACGAATATGCGAACACTTGGAACGGTAATAAACGGTTTGGACGTTTGATGCTACGATGTTGTTGATGTGATCATTCAGGATTACGGACTATGAAGAACACAATCATATGACCGCCCAGGCATTGGCGGTCCTGTTCAACCCAACTCTTCTTCGCTCCCCGCTCAACGATTTTGGGGTACTGATGCATAATATGAATCACACCAGTCAGCTGCTTCAAACCTTGATCATACACGTCGGTCCTATATTATAGTTATCTGTGACGTGTGTCACTGACCTGGACTCACAGTTTCACCGAGTATTTGACGAGACGGAGGCAGACGTGGACCAGGATGACGATGCAGAAACCGATGTTGACGAAAAGGAGATAGAGAGGAATCGAAGCGAGTCACGTTCTTCATCGGTACCAACGGACGCAATTCATGACCACGACCCCGACTTGGAACCTCTCCCTTCATTGCAGACTTCTCCAGAGACATTATTCCTAGATAAACATTTGTCGTAACAGCCACTTTCTCGTTTCCCTCATCCCTGGACTTAATTCCCTGCATGTTATTGTCTTTCAGAAGCTGAACCAATTGCCATACCTACCAATGTGTTACCAGTTGATCATGTTCCATGCGCTTGCTTTCATGACCATTAGGTGGTGTGGAAATGTCAGACCGCAAGGGGAAGTCGCGGGGTAGGGACGTGTCATATAGTTGCCTGGATGGGCATGTTCCGTGTGCAGTGCTTTTCGTCAACGGTCAGGTACGATTAGATCGATCTAACCGTGGGCCGATGTATCCTAAAGGAGCATTGATATAAAAGTACTCATTGAATTCATTCTCAAATGCTATTGCTAGACACTCTGCAAGTGAGACCCTCGATAGTCTTATGCACATACCTTCCGAAAATCTCAGCCTCATAGTCCAGTACGCTCTCCAAGACCTTGATCAGAGCACTCAAACCCGCGAGAAGGTTCGGAGCAACCATAGTGCTGCCTTATGTCTCCTCTCCGGTTTCTCGTTAGCATCCCAAATATACCGCCAGATCGCCCTGCGCGAGATTTTCAAAATATACCATGTTACAGCAGTTTCTCATATCCAAGGCCTAGACAGCTTTCCAGTGATTTACGAATGGGTTCGGTATGTCACTTCCTTGAGCATGAGGGCAGAAAGAATGATCTGAGCCATTGTTTAGTGAGCTGCATTGTCCGGTGAATATTGCCTTGCATGCAACGGAAAAACACTATGCTCGATTCACGTACTTGCGTTGCGTACACCTCTGGGGATCCACTATTGGTCTTAGCTCGGTCCTACAAAGGCTGCCAATGAGCGTTCGAGGCGTGTGCTTTTCAGACATTTCATGCACATCTATCAACTGATCTGACAAATGTTAGAGGTGACGGTCCCCTTTGATCACGCAAATGACCACACAAGTGTGCTCACCTCGATGTCTCGTCTTCAAAACCTGACTTCTCTTCGGGTTTCGCGTAGTCGCTTCGAGGTTCCTCCCGCGTCTGATGTCGTCTGTGCAGACATTCCACCGCACCATTATACCTACTCAGTTCGTGTACCAGGCATCATAATACCATGTCTTACTGACAGGCCTTCACAGAGTATTTCTGCAAAATTGTTGAAGCCGCTCGAAAACCTCCGTTACCTTCAAATCGATCATTATTTGACGGACACGGACGTCTACGACTTTCATGCAAGCCAGTGCCCCTGGAGCAGTGCCTCTAGCGCATTCTGCGCGACTTGCTGGGATAGGTTTGGGGATCAGACTGTGAAAGCGGAAATCGCCTGCACCACAATAATGGCTCGGGGGCTGCGAAGCCTTGAAATAGTGACATGGAAGTCGTGGTTTACTGTCGGTGCGGAGGGATATAGCAGATTGTTCATCAGTCGGGAGGTAGATATGGAAGGACGAGAAGAGCTACAAATTAGACGGGAGCGGGATGCTATCGAAGCGGATTGGAAGAAGCTTTTGATGGGGCGGTCGAAGAAATGTCACATGCGACAATGATGAAATTCAAATGCTTGGCATTCGAATACGTGTAGACAGTACTTGATAAAGATCGAGTGGGGCACTTCTTGCGCGAAGGACCAAGTCTACCCTACTTGGATCTTCAACGCAAGGTCAAGCCATGTAGCCTTCATCTTCATCGTCAAATAACCGCCGGAGCAAGTGCCGAGACTTGACAAGAGCTTCAGCTTTCTTGATCCGCTCGAGCCGTTCCCTTTCAAGAGCCACATCGTCGGCATCCTGTGGCGACCAAGGATGAGCCAACAGCTGCGATTGGTCGGTACTCGGCTCCTTCCCCGGCACAGTTCGGTCGGTAATGGGTCGCCCCAACGAGTCAAAACCGCGGAATTCAAATATCGGGAAGGGCTCTTCTGACGCCTTGTAATAGCTGTCTGGGTCATCCTGAGGTGTCGAGTTGTCTTGGACATCATTGTCGTCAGGGTGTGTATCACTAGATTCCCGGTTCGATGACACATGGGGCTCCGAATCATCCCTACGCAACAAGTATCCTTCACTGTCCAACTTCCAGAATGATTTGCCAGGACGTGGTACGAGAGTTATCAATGCAACAGTCCCCACAGTTCCATCATCCGTGGCCGTCCAGAAAAGAGCCATACGTCTAAGCCTCGCGCGGCGCCCTAGCCCTATTCGTCGAAGGTGTGCCGGCGGTGGAATACCTTCCAGGTCTTTTGATACCTCCTCAGGTTGGAATGTGAACATAGGAGGCGCGGTGCGAGCTGATAAATCCTCAAGCGTCAGGAGGGATCCATCGTCCTTGTCAACCTCATGAATCCATTGCCTATAAACCTTGATTTTACGTCCGGAAAAGAGGGGGTTGATTACCCGATAATCCACGGCTCGGAATGACAGACCGTCAGGTATGTAAGCCATCATTACATCCAAAATTACGATAAGCTGCAGTGGAACCTGCACTACTAGATCTGCAAACAACAGGGTTTTCAATGATTTCAGGTATGAAGTACCTGCAGAACTACCTGGGTATCCTTCACGCTTAGCATATACCCGGTCGAAATGAATACGGTGCGTATCTTCGCAGAGATTGGCAAAGGCTTGTAACAAAGAAGGTTTTGGAATGAACGCAAAAGAAAGAATGCCAACTTTGGGTGGAACCAAGCTAGCTACAGCGAATAAGACAGAGGATCAGTCGACACAAGGAGATAATGAACCAAATCTCACTTGTGTCGATCTTCGAGTAGTTATAGGGTTGCGAATAGTAGCCAGTCAGACGCTCCTCGATGAGCAAGTCTGTTTTACTCGGATACCATTGCGAGAGTATAAGTCGCTGCCGGACTTCAACTGTTCCAGTAACCTGTCTATCTTCTCGAACCTCTGAGATTGCCCGCTTTGAGTCCAAGTAAATTCCCTTCATCAAAAAATTCATCCCCATAGTAGGTGGGGACTTTTCTGACACGACAAAGCTGCCCCCTAGCCATTGCTTACGACTGAATGGCGAGGGGGGGGTATGCCAAGGGGGCGACCCATCGAGTCTTAATAGAGAATTGGCATACTTGTCGGGAAGAATACCCAGATGGTGCCCCACTGGGAGTTTTTGTCCTACTTTCGATGCTTGACTTGCGATCCTCTTCAACGGTTTTGCCTCTTTGCGACCACGAGTGGGCAAGATACTGAAAAGAACATTGAGCCTTGAGACGGACAAAACATCAAGTGCATAATGAGTCTTGGACTTGGCATTAATCCACTCGGTGAGGTCGTGTTCCAGCGGACTGCCCGTGTGCTTCCACCGTCTTCGAAGGGCTGATTGGCTGTAATGGAGACATTGAAGCATGCTCGAATGTTTTTGGATCTCCGCTGTCAAGTACCTTCACTTTCGTATCTGTTAGTTTTCAAGTAATGGCCGACGACTGGGGTAATGTCTAATGCTGATACGGTTATATGAGAGGTTCTGAAGTCTCTTGACAGATGCGGACTCAGTAGGGGAGATGCCGAAGGCTCCCAAGGTTATACCAAAGAAGAGATGGGAGGGCGAAGACGAGGAGGAAGACTCCGCGCCTGTGTGTGCGCCGCAGCGGTATCAGTATCTGTAGCTGATCAGTCATCTAGGAAGATTGGGAGGCATCGTCCTCTGAAGACGAGGAAGACAACCCGGTACCTGCACCGGTGGCACCTCCACGCAAAAAGGGCAGTCTTAAGGCGAAAATAGCCGAGAAAGAAGCTGCTAAAGCTTTAGTGAAGGAGGCAGACCAAGATAGTGAACTTGAGGACATGGCAATATTGGACCCAGTTGAGAAAAAGCGGCTGGACCGGGAACGTGAGCTAAAGGCTGATCTTTCCAACGCTGCCGACCTGTTTGGCAGCGTGGCAATAGACTGTAAGACAGGAGTGTGTTCTGTTGAGAGACCGTTAACCTTAATCACATTTACAGCTTCATCGTCTAAAGACCTTGAATCGCTTCTCAGCTTCAATCCTCGTACAAAGGAAGATTTTCAGCAGCTTTCGTCTCGGATTATAGACCTCGTATTGAAACAACACGAATCCAAGCCTCTTTACCCCTCATTTGTAGAACACCATGTCAAAGCACTATCTCAGCCACTCAAGGATGTTGAGGTTCGCAAAGCGGCCAGTGGCCTCACCACACTTGCCAACGAGAAGCAAAAGGATCAACGCGACAAGGCAAGTGGCAAAAAGAAGTCCAAAGGTGCTGCGAAACCGGTCTTAGGGGCGGCTAAAAGCTCAAACAAGTGAGCATGTTAGGTATTCATGTCTGCAGCGGGCTACTTAAAAGCTTTACAACACAGGTTCGATACTAACCTTTATGAAGAATCACTGGACGATTTTGGATCAAATGATTTCATGTAGATGTGCTCCTACACATAATTAGCATGGCCCAAACAGAGCATTGTATCAAAGATTGACTGATGATAATTCTGGACCAGTGATGTTAATCTTCTTCCCCACTCTCGTCCTCGTTGTCGCTTGCAATCCCGACGACCCCACCATTTGGTCTCTCTTTCAATGTTCGTGATATGTCGGCGAGCTTATTCCCAAAAGCCTTCCGCGCGCCTGTGTTTGCTCCTACGTCCCAGATTTGCAGTTTGGCTTTGGACCCCGCCGCTGCAACCGTGAGTGGGTCGTCAGGCGAAAACACCGCTGAGAAGACTTTGCCCTGCATACACAAATATGAATTGGACGTAGCATTGATTGATGTAAGTGTTGGTCACGTACAATTCCCAGGTCCCTGCTGGTCACCAGGCTGACTTCCCGCTGTGCCACATCACCCTCGCCGTCGCCTAGCACATTCCATATTTTTACAAGCTTGTCCGTCCCGCCTGTCACTAAGCAGCCCCGTATATGAGGGTTAACGTCCAATCCAGGCGATGCTCCATCATGTGCAGCAAGGGTGAAGCGTGGGCGTGCCAACGAACTACTGTCCGAGGGCAGTGTCCGGGCGTCATAGTTTAGCACCAACCCATTCTCCAAAGAGACCTGTGCAGTAGACGGATGAGGGGCAAAAAATCGAGTATATTACGATGAAACACACGTAGAAACTGTGGTTCTCCCACGGGTCCCATCGGAGAGCCTCCACATCCGCGCCGAGTATTGCCACGAGACCTTTCTCGGGCGCCCGGGAATCAAAGGTCCTTACAGTGCGATCGTAACTCCCCGTTAACAATACAGTTGGCTCCAAGTTATTCCACTGTACACTTTGCACCTTGTCCTTGTGTATTTGGAAGCTTCTCAATGCTCCCCCCGACTCCACGTCACCATCCCCGCCTGTTGGCCGTGTTAGATCCCACAGCTTGACGGTCGTGTCGGCAGATGCACTCGCAAGTAAATTCGGATGGTTTTTGTTCCACGCAAGCCCTAAAACAGCATCCACATGGTGAGTAGCACAGACACTGCGCGACTTTGTTTTCTTGCGTTTCTTTTTACCTGTTCCGAGTGGGATAGGTGTGTGCTTCTGGGATAAATCAGGTCGACCAAGAACCGACGCGGGATAAATGGCTTCGAGGGTATCAAGACACCATATTTCGATTTCGGGTTCCATAGTTCCGACGGCGACATAGTTGCCCGTTGACGAGGTGTTGGGTGTGGGTGTTGGGTGTAGCCCAGCGGGATGGAAGTCTAGCCATTCGAGACATAATGGAAAGGATGGGAGCATGATATCGTGATGCACATAAAGGCTGTCTTGCGATTCATCGTAGACATAGATTTCTAGTTGTGAGATCTCGTCTTGAGTTTTCGCTGTCACAAGGAGGTGATCCGAGGGTAAAATTTCCAATTCTTCACGCTCCTCGTTGTCATCCTAGGCAAGTAATATAGGATGAACTAGCAGCGAGTCTTCTTTCGCAGAGGATGCGTACCTCTTTTAGAGTGATATATGGGTCGTCTTCGTTGGATCGGTAGTATGTGAGACCCTTGACGTTACTAAAGGGCCCAATTGCTTCAAAATGTCAGAAAATATATCTGGCAAAGATTACACTGGTATACCTGTATCTGCAGCTTCATCGTCATATTCGTCAAGGTTGTACGCAGAGAGATCGTTGGGGTCTGATTGTGTGGGGGGGGGTGTATCCTCATCCATGCGATCCTCTCTTACCTCTTCGTTTTGGTCTTGTGAGTTGTCACTATAAAAAATGAGCGGTATACTGAGGAGACAAGCTGATCTACCAGTAGCTCACTCTTCCCAACCATCGGCGTCGTCGTCGACATCCTCATCCTCGCCTACTCTGGCCATGGCCTTGGCAGCCTCACTAGCCCTTTCTAACTCAACTCTGGCATCCTCGAGCTCTATCCTGGCCAACGAGCTTATCCGTTCGAGTTCCTTTTCGTCAAGATTATATTTTGTCGGGTGTTGCGCAGCTACTCCACGCCGGACCTAGACAAAGCTGAGGGGCGTAGATGCATGATAATACTACTGAGACTGACCCAAGTTACGCATGAGATGAGGTCGCTCATCCTGAGGAATGAATTTGGCGCAAATTTTGGCCCCAATCACGTGCCGGGGCGCTTAATGGTTAGGGTTAGGGGTTAACTAAATGTCCATATATACTGCACCTATTTTTAACTTGCCTATTACAGTAATAACTACGCGACTGGGAATCTCTGGGAACGCGTCGCTCCTCGGCTCACTAAAGTGTCAATCTGAACGTGTCTCCATGCCATGATTCTCATCACGGCACCATTTATAATCTGAGAGTGCAAAGTGAAGTTTCCTGAGGCCGTTCCCATCTCCCAAGTCGCCACAAATGATATCTGATATAAGACTGCACAGTATTTTGAAGGTGCGGGAAATAAGTGTGCCAATCCGTGTGTACGCTAACCACTGATCAAGTGCAGTGGCTGCGGTAACGATATTGGTATGAAAGATCGGTCCACTGAGTTACAGTCGCTCAGGCATACTCCTCACGACAGCTTTACGACCACGTGTTGACACTGGACCTGGAGGTCTACTTCGTTTGGCCTGCGTCTTGGAGTTTGATCAAAATCCTTTATTTGTTGACAACATACCTGTGGTTGTCTTTGCGGATCGTCCGTTTTCTTCTAGATAGCCATTATGCCTGAAACTCAATACACATTCTTTGACAGATATTGGGGGTATATCCTCCTCACCCTCGTATGCTCGCAAGTGTACAAATGTAGGGTATGTGAGTGTCATTGAAGTCTCTATATCGGTTGATCTTCTGACTGTGGTTTGAGTGCTGCTGGTGGGAGGTCTGTCTGTGGCAGAATGTTCGTCCTACTATTGATTAATTCCCCTACTAGCTATTCCATATTGACTTGCTTCCGAAAGTCGTCCTTGTCTTCAGGACATGGGTGCTCTTTGGAAGAAACAGAAAGATTGCTGTAGCAC
Organism: Gautieria morchelliformis; assembly: GCA_015179125.1. NCBI lineage: Eukaryota > Fungi > Basidiomycota > Agaricomycetes > Gomphales > Gomphaceae > Gautieria > Gautieria morchelliformis. The sequence continues at coordinate 23,678 of WHVA01000073.1, forward strand.
TTGGTGGATTATGGGCAGCAGCCGTCGCTGTGGCATTTGTGCTCGCTGCTATAAGCCTGCGCCAAGTGCAATGCATGTTTGACGTCGACAGCTTCTACATGCGGGTAGTAACCAAGTGATCTCTAGTCATCCCCAGGCCAATTCCCGCATCTGTAAATTGTTTGCAACTCACACCCGTGAATTCAATCGTTGTCATGGACTTTATAATTTTGGTGATCATAGAATCCGGTGCGTTCTAATGATGACTGTGTGTTTCTGCCAGTATATTGACTTCCACATAACGCAGCTGTCGTAGCCTTGACTATGTACAGTGCCAGAGCACACGGTATATCTTGTCATGTACATCCCATCGGGCTCAGTGTCTAATTGTGCCTTCCTCAGCTCAAATATGGAGTTCGTCTACCATTCGTCCGACCCTCTACAGAGATGGTGCGCACCTATGTTCCTTCATTCTTGTCACCTGAAAGTGCTGTCTTGAAGGGATCCTCTACTATGTTTACCTTCTTGGTGTGTCAACTGTTCTACATATCAATGGTATCTGTTTATTTAGCTGGATAGTCTTTTCGCTGCTCAATATCGTCACACTTGTGGTATGGGTGAGTTCGCGACGGGGATCATGACATGCATTGCATATGGCCTGCAGCTGACTACTTCGCTCGTATAGAAGCTCTCCATACTAACCCTGTGAGCGCACCTAATGGGCTCCTTGTGGCAAATCATGCACTGACCTACTTCCCCAGGATGCAGAGAATGTTTCACGCGGTTCTCATCAAACGCGTACTTCTTCACCTGCGAGTTAGTTCAGCTCGCCATAATTATCAGCCGTGGGACCACTGTGTATCCACTTCGCTTGCGTTCACCAATCCTGACCAGCGACATGTGTCGAGTCGGAATACACTCCCTGCGGCGTCATGGGAAACGACATCTACAATAGGAGACAATTAGATAGCAGTATGGGGTTCGCCTGACTCCATTTTCCACCCAATGCATTATGTACCACCTGAAAACATTAACAGTCAGACCAGAGTCCGGCAGTCAAGGCTTTTAACTGCTCGTCTCGCGTTAACGTTCCACGTACCATCTTTGGTCAGGTAGTAAAGACCTCTGTATGTTTACCTGACAACGGCCCTGTGCATGAAAGTGGGATGAAAGCTGGGGCTCATCGTGTGTCGTAAGATAAGTCTACTTGGCACGCCATTACTCCCAACTGACCATTAGCTACTAGCTTTGGGCAGGCACGAAAAAGTCATGTCAATGGGCGCGTCCAACCTTGACGCAATTTCAACGGGGCTTCGAAATTAACAACTGACCTGCCGGCCTGTAAGCAAACTGATTGACCCACACGTCTCAAGATCTCGCGCAGACATTCTGCGTGGCACTAGACTCTCAGCAATGTACTAAAAGCATGCAAATTAGTGCTTACATTCTGAAATTGTAACAGGGTACGATGCATCCCATATATTTTATGATTTTTGGAGAGCTTGATGAGCACACATGCAGGAAATATATGTTCTCTGGAGCTTATTTGAATCGTGAATTATCCGGCGCTTGAGCAACAATTCCATCATCTCGCCTGATTAGCCTGGTTGTTTCTGCTCAGCCCTTCAAAGACCAAGGCTAGATCAACTTGCGCCATTCCCGGAAACATTCAAACGAGTCTCGGAAGTGCTACTGTAGACGTGCTTGGGGCTGACACGTGACATACTAGCCTTATTGTGACTTGGGATACCATAGCTCAGACCTCTTAGCAACGTGCGCTGGCTTCATTTGCCCCGAATCGGGCAATCAAAGTAACTGCTGATCTGTTCCTCGTACTAACCAACAGTGGGTAGAGAAGCTGTCGCTGCTTTGACCTGCTTGTCTTCTTCCTGCGCGATGAGTCCACCCTGGCTCCCGATGGTCGCAGTTCTGCCGACTTCAACAGGCTCGACGTTCATTATCTCACTAGTACATATACTCTGAGGTCTCATGGATCGACGGTGGACCTGTTCTCACTGCTTGCTCCCTGGCATGGACCTTGTCTCGATGGATTCAAATATCATGATGCCACTCTTCTAACTTCCCTTTCAGCAACTTGACGCCTGGGCCCGTGAGTTTCCAGTTCCCAGTCGCCCCCACGAATTATTTATAAACACGGTACACACTGGCATGCAGTATTTCACAGTGCGCCCGATATAATCACCGTTTCTGTAAGCATGCTAACTCGTGGATCCAGTGGTTGCGGTAGCAATGCTGGTACGTACACTTTGTCCGAGACGGCTGTTTCTCAGAAAGGGTACTCACAATAGCTTTACGACCACATCTTAACGCTAGATTTGGAGGCTCACGTTGTCTGGCCAGCACGATGGAATGTGATTAAAGTTCTTTATTTTTTGACAGCATATCTGGGGTTCATGGAATGCGGTCTATTCTTCTTTATGGATTGTCTGTTCTCTTCTCGGACACCTGTCCTTCTTGAAGCCCAACGCAAACCCTTGACAGCTACCGGAGGTATAGCCTCTTCACCACTCATTTGCTCACAAGTGTACAAAGCTAGAGAACGTGAGCGATACTGAAGCCGCTCGATGTTCTAGCCTTTTGATGGTGGCTTGAGTCCTGCTGGTATGTAGCAGAACGTTCGTCATACTACCGCAACCCTGGGCTTCGAAATTGACGTGTTCCGTATAGTTGTCCTTATTCGCAGGACATGGGCCGTTTTTGCAGAACATTGGGTATATGTCTTGGTGTATTCTGGGCAGCGACTGTGGCCGTGGCTTTTGTCCTCGTCGCTATGAGCCTGGGCCAAGTGCAATGCACGTTTGACGCAACTCCTACATATGGATCTAGGGACTTTTAGACATTCCCAGGCCAGTTCTTGAAGCTACGAATTGTATCCCAATTAGATTTCCGGGTCCAATCGGGGCTGTGGACTTCATCCTTTTGATGCTCTTGGAATCCGGTGTGTTCAAATCTCTTCTTGTTTTTTCTTCTTTGTTTTCGACAAGATTATCAATTAACGGGTTTACACCATGGTCATCGTGGCCTTAACCCCGCACAATTCCAGGTTATACCGTACGTATCTTTAATTATTGCTCGTCGTGCTCTGTATCAGATTGTCCCCCATTCAGTCCAAGGATGGAGCTCTTCCACTTCAGCTGTGACACTCTACAGAGATGGTAAGGGACAATCTTTGCTTATCCATTTGTTGTCATATAAAACGTCCTTCACTGGAAGGAATGCGCGCATTTTTTTGATTATCAAACAGCCATTTCAGTACTGAATATTGTGGTACTTGTGAGTTCGTGGACCCATGACGTGCGGATGACTTGCAGCCGATATTTCGCATCGTATATGCAGTGCTCGTCTTGTAAGCATATGAATTTGTTCCCTTCGCCCGTGAGCTCGGTTAACTCCCTCATCCTAGGAAACAGAGAACGCTCCATGCAACTCTCATCAAACGCATACTTCTTAACCTGCGAGCTACGTTATCTGACGACCATGACCTTCAACTCACCAACGGCTACTGCTTATCGACTTTTGTGTTTGCTAATTCTGACCTGGATGGAACACGTGTCGACTATACCGACCACTGTTGGTGAGCAGGACTCCCAGATATCGCCTACAACAGGGAGGCAATGCATAGATCCGGGGGGTATAGTGCATTCGATTAATTCGTATCAGCATACTTGAGCGTGCGCTGTTGCGGTTTCATATTTGTTTCGATTTGAGGCTAGGCGGCGGATCCACAGTTCTGATTAATCCTTATGCCAGGTATTGCTGTTTTGGTATTTTGACGAGTATCTCCCGGGGACCGCGTTGACATCTCGACCAAGAATAATCATGCATTCGTGCTCTTCTGCAATTCTTCATCAATTTCTTTGAGGCATTGCCATTGGCGCAGTACTGCATCGAGCATAGCTAGGTTGGCACGACTGATCGAGTCAACTTTGCACCTATCACTTTGCTTCCAGATTCCAACTGAGTATGTGGAGCTGAGAGAAGTGGTGGTGAATCTCATGGTAACTGGCATATCGGTGTATCGCAGGCAATGCTAAAATGAACTCATTCCCACACGAACTCTGCCAGCCACAGTGGCGCCATGCCTGCTTCGAGTAATCATCACATATATGAGCATATTCAGATGCTTTCACATCGAAGCTTGATGTGTTCGACCAACGTGGGCGTACAGATGATAGGAGAGAAGTTACTTCTGTGGCGACAGTGACATACCATGGCTACTTCGACCACACTGACATAGACGCAGATACTTAGATGCTTTCATATTAGAACTTGATTGGCTCAATCTTCTTAGGGTAGGGATGCTGGGAGCACCGCCAAGAACCCCTCTGCTCTTTGCGGGCGAACCACGGGGGCTCCCACTATTCGACTTGGACCCCCCTCGGAGCATCGAGGTCGGCGGGGACCCAATCACCCGGGAAAGGGTCCATGGGAGTTCGAACTGTGCACGACAGGCGAACGCAACATACCGAGCGAGTTCAAGATGCAACATTGCGTAATACGTTGTTGATGCCTTGCGTGTAGTCTGGGACGAGATGAGACATGTTAAAATCCATCAAACAATCAAATGACGGACCAGTATTATTCTCTCGATGCCGGATGCAAAGAGGTCAGCATGGAGCTTATGGGCCGAATACTCATTGTCCGCTGGAAGGTCAAGGTCTTGTGCAGCTTTTGCAAGCGAGTTTAAGAGTTGAAAGTGGCTCGTCTGTCAACCCATGTTCAATGATGACCAATGACTAGTCAAGACATCCTCCCACCAGATATCCCATGGCTTCAAACTCAACACCTCCCGTCATGCCTCCAGGTGCCCGCGGCCGCTCCACTTTGGCCTCGTCGGTTTGATCAAGGCTCCAGACGGGATTCTGGGGATGACAAAAGACCCAAAAGTAATCTCGACACACGTCTGAGAGCTCCTGGAGGTATGCCTTAAATATACGTGGTAAATGAAGCGAGGCCATGAATGCATGTGGCGAAATGGGTGTTGATGGGCATTCCGTTGGAGGGGGTGCGGGAGTGAGGAGAAGAGCGCGGACGAGAGAGTAAAGCGTCGTATGAGGGGCTGGCAGAGCGTCAACGGGTACTGGCATGGTGGGTGTTGCAGGAGGATGGGCTGCAGACTTTTCAAAGGCCTCGCGGCGCTGCCGGATGTTTTGTCCCGCCGAACTCTGCGAGGTTGCGGGGTATATCTCGAAAAGAATCTGAAGGAGATCGACGATCAGTTGTCGCGTGCAGAGGTCCCCGGGTTTCTTGTCGCTGTACAAGAGCGACACCAGCTGAACAAACGGCGTTGGGCAGGAGCAGCGCAGCGCGAAACAGCCAATAGACGATGTCGATAGTCCTTTGAAACAACGAAGTAGCTCATGTAAGATCTGGTCATCGTGCTGTTCCTCTCTGTCAAGAATGGAAAGATATGGGATAGGTTACACGAGGTAATATCAAACACACCTCCATTCAATCTCCAATATCTCAACGAGACGGGTTAACAGTGCTGCATATCCCCCATTTCGCAGGAACGCTTCCGACCAGCTAGGTACAGTCAGCTTTCAAGACGCATACATGCAGGCCACGATCATTCACCTGGCTGTCTCATTGCGCAGCAGTAGCCGAAGTTTCTTAACTACTTCGAGTTCTAACTGGGTGCTTGATGTGTCTGAGAGCATGGTACAGAAGGCGGCAGGGGATGGATCTTTGACTGGACCTTTTCCTGGCTTACTTGTGCCCGGCTTTGCATTGCCCGCAGAGTGGGAAATAGACCGAGGGAAGTCCAGGGATGTTCCGCGAGAATGTCCTAGAGCGCTCGATGGCCTTCCGGAGCCTTCAAGCATGAACGGCGCCATGGGGGCACCCAGGCTGCTGTTCCCAGGTTGGGGAGGAACGGGGAAATCATAATCGAGGAAGTTCCTGCGAGGGGGGTCTAAATTAGTGCTGCTAAGAGATCTTCTGAGTTTGGGTCGTTTGACGGGATGGGGAGAGGCCAGGTCTGGGCTCGTAAGGACATGAGAAGACCGTAACATGGCCGCTTTCACAGGGGAATCTAACGTGGCTAGCTTGGGCCGTAAATTAGTGGGGATTTGGAGATCATCCTGCACGAACACCGCGTAGGTTCAATCGGGTAAGCGCATGCGCGTAGATATAGACACGCACCAGTAACTTTTCGAACTCGCGATCTGTCGCCAATGGCTCTATGGGTTCCTTCTCGGGCACGCGCATTGTCTGTGCATGTTGCCCCCTCTTGCCATCGTACGAGTGTGGGGTGCTTGGAAACGTTGACTTTGGCGGGCTCCGTTGTGTGATCTGCGGTAGAGAACCAGGCCTATTGTTCTCCTTGCCCTCAGAGCTGTGGGCGGGATGGTAGGCTGTGGTAGCATCTTTGGCGTCGACGCCTGGGTTGCGCTTTGCAGCGGGAAGGATGCTCTTGAACATTCTGGGGGTGTACAGGCGTGATGGCTTGTCACAACAAGTCACAACCGCGAAACCAAGTCGCGGTCACGTGATGCGTGACCTCGAACTATTGTGTGCGGTTGTGGGCAATGACGGCCCGGCAATATACTATATATTACGTAAACAAATAAGTATACAATGCTATCAAGAGGTTTGTTCTGCCGATAGCGATTGTCACTTGGTATTGCCGGTGCAACTCGTAGAGCGGTCAGTGCGTTCAGTGCCTGGACTGGTACCAAGATCGAAGATCATCATCAATATACTCGCCAGCGCCGATTTAGACCCTTCTGTTCCCGGGAAGAAATAGGACAACTATTGGTCCATGTAAAGGTTTCTTCGTCGAAGGATGTTAAACCAGCTGAAGACAGACGAGTGGTTAAATGAACACGTGTCTCAGAAGGCCGATTGAAAACTTCGCGCCCTGAGAGTGTACAGAGGCGGGGAAGCGTATGCCATGCTAAGCCCGCCAGATAAAAAGTTGTGCAACATATTGAACGATATGCATCTCGCCCAGCGCATGAAAGAACACATTGCATTGTCAAACTTGTAGAGCAACTGGACCCGCGAGTTTGCGCGACGACCAGGAATGGCCTGGTTGTAAAACAAACAGTAAAATGAGATTATAACAATGAACGGCAAACTCAAATACCGGGCTGATCTTACGCAAACCTACAGACCTTTTTTTACGTGTTCGCATCACCAGTGTGGTGTCAGCATTGGTAGTAGTTTGTCTTCCGGACTAGTCGCACCTTGGCTCATTTTATTCTTCGAATGATTGATGCATATCCGTTCATACCGTACCTTCCGTAAATAGAGTATTCCTCGTGGAGGTGGGACCGCTACGGGCCGTCAATAACACAAGGGCTTACGCTCCCTGAGAGCTAGATCCCCGGACCAAAAGCAGCCTGCAGCGGATTTATGCGATCGCGACGGTGTGAATATCACGGAACAGGGCATGGTGCTGGTTTCCGCCTCGGTGGGTGTGTAAGCGTGACGACGTCACAGCCTTGCTGATATGAACACTTCTGGCTCTCTTCCTCTTTCGGTGTACAGGTTTCAAAAAAGCTGTGGCACGTCTCCTTCTTGATGTTTTACTGATCCTGTAGAACAGATACCATCCCTTTGTTCCATTTTGTTTTGGCGTACTGATGATTCGACCGGAACTGAATCCCGCCATTGGCAACGGCGCGTCTATCCGAGTAAGTTTTTTTTTCTTCCAAGACCGTGTATGAAACACCATCCTACGCGTCACGAGAAGCAGATGGGCATGCAGCATACCGTGTTGGCTTCTTCCCGCTGATTGCTTACCGCCGTATAATGCCCCGCACATCTCCATATACCGCAACGACTTTCCATCGCAGTACCAGCGCCACCTGTGTGAACCGGTACACACCACCTCCGAGATCGACGTGCACGTAATGAGCGAACAGCATGATCAGTAACAACCAACAGATTGAGGTCCTATTTCGTCTGGCTCACGTCGTGGGTGCGCGGAACTTTGCCCCCCCGTGACGTGGTGTGCCAAAGCATGCATCTTTTTAATTATGATGCAGGGATTCATACGTGAATATCCGCAGTGATACAATTGTATTTGGACAACACAGCACTTGTGGTCAATGAGAATAATGGAGAGCCGTTGCGATTCTTCCGAGATAGAGTAAGGGAAACTGATAGGGGCCGCAGGAAAACAAACAATATCCCGATGAGGGTTTTAATCATCTCAAATCACGAGGAGGTCGACGCCAATATCCGGCATGGTATTCCTCCAGTCAACGACACCCCCTTGGCTGTCCCGTTTTCGCCACACAACCTCCATCAAACGCCGCGTCTGCGACAGGTTCCCGAGGGAGGTGTCCTGCGCATCAAGGCGTTGTTTGAAAAAGAGGCGCTGCTCCCGCACATTGGTAAGGCACCCCGCCACGCATATCGGGAACACGAGTCCTCGATCCACCTCTGACAGAGCAAGCTTGTTCAGCGCCTGCATGGTCGCGTTAACACCTTCCATGATTTCGGGAACAGCTGCATGCGGGTGCCAGGGCGTCAGTGTCCAATGTATACGGCATGGCGGGGCTGACGCACCAGGGTTATGGTCATTGACCACACTTTGTAAAAGTAATACAGCTGCTTCAAAAAATACATTGGCGACCAGCCGCCGGGTTTCTCCGCCAATAACGGGTTCCGGCGTCGAAAGCACACTGCTCGCACCCACGAGGTCCACAGTTGGATGAATAGGACTTGGATGCGCAGAGGATGACGCAGTCCCCGTGGAGGGGGGCGCGTTAATATCATAATGTTGATCGAGCAAATGTGGGAAGACCTCGGGCGACGCGGTGACCCACGTTGCGCGGAGATCGTGCTCAATCGTGTCGCTGCGCTGCAATAGCTCGCGGACGCTCAACCTGTGGCTTTGCTGGTGCTGCATTTTCCAGTGCGCGAGATTCGCGGTCTCGGCGAGCGCGTACATGACGCCGTCGGGGCACCCCGTGAGAGCGTCCATGTGCAGGTTTTGTACCTGGCCGTCTTGCGGGGAGCCTGGCCAGTAGTTCTGTTGGTCGGCGCGGAAGAGCCGGCGGTAGAGATTCATGAAACGGGGCACGCGTTGCATGCCGATAGCTGAGATGATATCGAGCCACTTTGTAGCAAATGTCAGCCATGCGTGCGTAAGGGCGCAAACTGTGTCGGCTCACCATGGTCATTTGCGTTGTAAATCTGGCAGAGGGGCTGAGCTGCAACCACTGAAGACGGGGATTTGCGACACTGTTGAGAGGACACTCTGCTAACCAGTCTGAAGCCACGTTCAAGGGGAGCTGCCATTCTCCCCCTCCGCCGCAAAATATCCAGTAGCTGACGAGGTGGATAGCTGCGGTGGCATCCTGCTCCATGTAGCGATGGTGTCGCTGCCTGGAGTCGAGCAGCTGCCACCACGCCTGGTCGTAGTACTGCCTTGAGAGCGAATACAGGGAATTTTCAGCAGTAGGGTTCTCGAGGCCCTCGGCAACGCGCATTTGACTCTTGTGAAGCGCAGCGAGAGCACATATCGCGTTTGTGACTACGCCTACGGGCTCGCGGATGACGAGATCGTGGAAGACGGAGGTGACGCTGGGACCAGCGAAGAGGAACTGAATCTGGCGGACGCGTCTAAAGTAATAAAGGACGTAGTGTTCACGGGACTCGGGGCTGGAGGCGGAGGCGCTGAGGTGGGCAGTCTGCTCGTAATATGAGTGGCTCGGGACGAAGGGCAATATGGTGCCGAGATCGCTCTCGATCACGTGCGGGCTTGGTGTTGTGAATGAGGAGGGCAAGACTGGAGGGGTGTGGGGGCCCGCGGGAGGGTAGAGATGGAGGTCCAAGGCCGATATGCTCGCGGACAAGTCTAGAGAGGAAACAGGTCTATAAGGGGGCAGGGGACGCCTGGAGGGGGACGCACCAGGGGTGAGTTGGGGCATCTGTATTGGGGGGTAGGAAGGGGACGTGTTGGCGGAGCCGCTCTGATCGTAAGCATACTCGTCCGTTTCGTCGCTTCCTGGATCGCCGTGGCGAGTGGTGCGGGTAATTGGGTACTGGTATTGTCCGGGAGACATGGTGGTTGAGCCGGGGTGGGCGCGGGGTTGGCCGCGAATCATGCCTTGGCTGGAGAGCTGCCGCTTGATTCCGGCCTTGTAGGCCTCGACCTGGGCTTTGTCCTGGAAAGCAAGGTGAGGGGGCGCGGAAGGGAGAAGCGCAAAGAGGCGTACTCTCATCCAGTCCTAGGGACGATTAACGGGGAGACGGGGTGGGAGACTGGAGGACTCACAGGTCGGCGTATGCCCCAGCCCAGACACTCGATCTTGAGGCGGATGCATGTCTGGCAAGAGCCGTTGTCGCGCTGCTCATCGCATTTCTAGAGAGAGCAGGTGAGCAAGGGGCGGTGGCGGTGCGCATGGGACGTGCCTTTCTCCGTAGACGGCAGGTCCTGGGGGAAAGGTGAGCAGAGCGGGAGGGGAGATGACGGGTCGTACCAGCAACCACCTTTGCCTGGGTGGGGAAACAGTGAGCTGAGGACTGTGGGGGAGGGAGGTGTCAGACGCACCTCTGGCGGCGGCGAGATCTGGACTGTCTGGCAAAGACCTACTTGCGGCAGCGCCTCTGACGGAGCGGACGGGCATGGCGCTGTCCTGGGGGGTGGGGGGGACGCAGGTGCGTAGACGTCCTGCATGGGGGTATGGTGCAGGAGAGAAAGGCAAAGGAGTATTTGTCCTGTATGACATTATCCAGACGAAAGGTGGTAGATGGCGGAGGGGGCCGAGATATGATGCGCGAGCCGAGCAGGGCCCAGCGGAAGCCGAGCCAAGCGCGGATTTCACCGGAAAGCTATACAGCACGAGGCTGAGTCATCCATTTCTCACAGCACTGGATTACATAACAGTCACAGCAACAAAGCAAGAACACGAAAACACACACAACAGTACACGAGCAGCAGTCCGCACGGTCACCGACGCTGCGAGCAGCGGTCGTCGACGCTACACGAGCAGCAAGTCCGCATTCGACATCTCCCGCATTACGTCCCGCCAGTCCACCTCCACGCCCTCCTCATCCCGCCGCTCCCAGACGAGCTCCATCAGTCTTTTCGCCTGCGAGCAGTTCCCGAGAACTTCCACCTCCTGCCCTGCCAACGACATCAGGCAGCTCGCAAGGAACGCTCGGTGCCCCGCATCGTCCGTCATGCATCCGCAGAGCGCTATGCTCAGCCTGATATAGCTCCATCAGCTCGCGCGTCAGTCGTGTCACTGCCACTCACACCACGCTTCGTACCACGCTTCGCGAAGCCCCCTCGCTCCCAGGCACCCGCTTCAGGAAATTCACCGTCTCCCCTACTCCGTACTTGATCTCGTCCACGTTCGGCTTGCACCCCGACAGCACGCTGTGCAGGTACACCCGCGCGGATGACCGGAACACGTCCGCAGCGAGCCGCCGCCGCGCGTCCAGCTCGTCCGTCGCCCCTGAGATTGAGTCCAGCGTCGCGTCGTGCTCCCGCGAGAGATAGAGTGTCTCGATCTGTAGTAGCTCCTCAGCCCTGTCTGTAGCTCGTCAGTGAATAATACATATAGCTACCCGTCGTCCCCGCTCGATCAGGCTCGGCATGCTCAGGTCTCCTGCAGTGTGGTCAGCCGTCTGTGCGTCCCGCCGCGCGCAGTCCACGCACCCTGTTTCGTGTGCCTGTCCTTCCAGAACGCGAGGCTCGCCGTCTCCGACATGGCGAGCACCGTCTCGTTCGTGCACCCCATCACAGGCAGCATGTCTACCCGCCGCGAGTCCGTCCCCGGGTAGCCGTGCTCCCCGTCAAACAGCTCCCCGTAGATGTCCCGGAACTGCGGCTGCGTCAGCCGCGTCACCGCAGACCACACGTCGAACCACATCGTCGTCCGGATAATAAACTGCATCGACTCGGTGCAGTGCCAGTATGCGTCCAGCGGGCCCCTGTATCGCTCGTCCCGCAGCACCGTGCGCACCCAGTGTATGGCGACCTGCAGAAAGTAGTTCCACGGCCCGTGCCCCCCGTGAACAGGAAGCAGGACACCACGTGCAGGCCCGCCATCGCGTCCCCCTCCGTGAGCCTCTGGCTCGGCGTCGCGCGCAGCATCGAGCGCGTCTGCCGGAAGAGATGGTCCATCTCCGCCGTGTCTGCCCCAGCGTGGGGCGGAAACTCGATCTGACGCATGCGCTGCTGGTGCACGGCCGACAGCAGACACATGGCGCTGCGCGCCGTCGGGGACGTCTGCGCGAAGCGGAAGATAAAGCTTTCAATCGACGGGTCCGCGAGCAGGTACTGAATGCGGAGCACATGCAGCATGTAGTGTCTTACGTGGGACGCCTCCTGGCTGTCGCTGATGAACGGAAACACTGACTGGGAAATTTCAGGCGGCATCGCGGACACGATATCGCTGCTGGGCGACAAGTCTTGCGCTTGATTATTGTAGTAGTCATCACGGATACTATAGGATGCACCAAACGAGCTTGGGGGCTGCAGGGAAGGCGCAGAAGGCCCTGCATGACAAATAAAAACAGAGTATAACTTCAACGTCTAGTATCGAACACTACACGACACAGGTAGACTTGACTAACAAGGCGAAGCCGGAATAGAAGACATGGGAGGACGAGACGACTGCTGCTGCTGCTGCTGCTGATGCTGCTGCTGCGGGGGCGGCTGCCCGTACGACGGGGGCATGTACGCCAGTTCGGGGTCGAGATGCACGGGCATCGCGCCGACGAGGGGTGGGTGGTGGTGCTGGGGAGGGCCGAGGGGCGCGTGATGACCTGCGTGTGACGGCCGTGAGGCCTGATCCACCGAGAAAAGCATGTGCACACCTTGGCCTGGTGGCGGCGGAAAGGGCGGCCCTCCGGGAAGCGGGGGGAAGTGGACCATGTGCTCGTGGGGCCCGCTGTTGTCTCCTCTGACAGACGATATCGGAGGCATGCGGGGGCCGGGACGGTGATGGTCGTTGTTCGGGGGCGGCATGGAGGCAACGGCGTTGCCTGGGACGAGCGAACCGGGCTCCGTGGAGAGGTTCAGCACGGAGGGATCCTGGTCGGCAGGGCGGACGCCGCCGCCCGAATGGCCCTTGATCATCCCCTGGGATGCAAGGAACTGCTTGATCTTCTCCCTAAGTTCCTGCACGCTGTTGTTCTCCTGCAACGCAAGCAGACTGTGAGCGGGTGCACGCTGCGAACGACGACGACGACGACTGACTCTCATCCAATCCGGCCGTTTTGCGCCAAATCCGAGACATTCGAGACGGAGACGGACACACGTCTGACAGTTACCGTCTCGGTCTGGTTGCTCGTCGCATTTCTGCGGGAGACGCGCGCGGGGAACAAAAAAAGTCCGGAAATAAAAAGCATGCGGGGATGGGCGTTCAAACGTGAGCTACACGCACGTGAGAGTCGAAGAGACGCCACTTTACCTTGCGACGGATTCTACAGGTGTAGCAGCCTGACTTGGCGCGAACGGCCCCCTTCGCCTTGGGGGCCCCGCCTCTTTTCTTCTTGCCGCCCGGGGTGGAAGAGGCGCCGGGGTCGAGGGGGGCGTCCTGTTGCTGCTGTGGTGGAGGTGGAGGAAGAGGGAGACTGGACATGGTGACGACGGAGGCGGCGACGAGTACGCGCTATATAACGGAAGGGGGTGAGATAGCACGGAGGCGAAGCAGGGGGGCGACGGTTGGGTCTAAATAGCGCCCAGAGTGGAGAGTTTCTTTTTCACGCTCCGCCTCGGCCGCCGCCGGGCGCCCCAAACAACGCGGCCTCGCCTCGGCCGAGCTGTCAGCTAAGACTGCCGGTGTTTCGGGGTCCCGATGACAAATCACTCTCACGCTTTTTCAAGTATTCCGGTGTTCATGGAAGACGCCCGGGCCCGAGGTTGCCGCGGCCAATTGCTACTGCAGTATTTTTCATACGCCTACGTGCTCACGCTCCCTCGCCGTCGCCCCGCTGCTCTCCGTCTTGCCCACCCCGCCCCCAGCCCGTCTCGCAATCAGCGCGCGCACCGCACTCAGCCAGCGGATCTCCTCCTCTTCGCTCGGCGCACACAGCATGATGCTGCGCTTCGTCGTCACAATCTTGAACGTGTGGTTCTCCCCGTGCTTGTGGTGCGTGTCTGTCAGCTCGTCCAGCGCGTGCACCGGCGACGCCGTCGGCGGCGTCTGCGCAGCCGGGCCGTGTCGGTGGCTCGGCATCGCGTACTCCATCGCGTCCAGGATCTGTGCGAATGGAATCTGTCGTTGGTGTTTGTTGTCCTGCACGAGGGTCAGTTAGTACGCTACGCATCTTGTTCAAGTCGTACCATGTGGTTGCCGCAATATACTAGTTTCTCCCCAGTCAGCACAAACCATCGCTTCCTCCACGACTTGCGTTTTCCGCATTTCATCAGATAGCCAGACAAAATCACTTTCGTAGGGTCGTTCGCCACGGGTGTCCCCAGCCCTTTTGCCGGCGCAAGTCCCCTCGCCGCACCAGGCGAGGACGACGCCAGGGGCGATAAGTCTTCTTCGTCGCTGCTCGTGATCGCATGGTTGGGCGGGCTCGGCGTGATAGGCGACACCGGACCCGCCCTGTCCTGCGCGCGACCCGGTATGGCGATGGGTGGCGTCGGGACGGGCGTGACCGCACTCGTCTTCTGCAGACGCTCCCGCACCTCATTGAGGGCGCGCACCCATGCAAACACTTGCTCGTCCGATTCCGCTTGGAGGTAGAATGTGCGTGTCGGCAGCACGAGTCCGAACGTGCTGCGATGCTTCTTGAGCGACACCGGCGTCACCGAGTGCACTTCGTTCAGGTCCAGCAGACGCAGCAGCTGGTACTCCGCCGATGTCTTATAGTAGGCAAGATGCGGCGAGCGCAGGACAAACCAGCGCTTTTTCCATGTCTAGAGGGTGGTGTTGGCGTCAGGAGGAGTGCAGGAATGCGGATGCCATACCTTTCGCCGAGAACCCTTTTTCCACAAATATCCGCTTTTGACGACAGTTTCTTCATCTTCACGTCGCTTGTCCTTATCAGCCACTCGCCACTCGCCCTCCTCGTCCTCGTCCTCGTCCGACTCGTCGCCGCTCCCCGATCTACGTTCCGCTATAGACTGCAGCGGGGGCTGTGAGCCAGAGGCATAGATGGACGCTCCCCCAGAGCCGTGGCCCTGGGGCGACCCGACCTCCAACGATGCCAGTTGAGAATCGGAGTCAGACTCTGTACCAGACATTGCACTCGGGGACACGCTCAGTTTCTGCGGGCACGACTCAGCCCCTGGCAGACGATAATTATGACAACCGACCTTGGGTTTGGCATGGACGGAGAGCTTCCTGTGAATCTCTTGCGGAGAGGGTGGCGGTATTGCCTTGATACTCATGGTGGTCATCGTGGCCTCTGACCGAGCAAGCTGCAAAGACAAACTGAGTTCGAATGGGCTTCGGAGGAAACTGCCGACGCCTTCTGCGATGGCACCTTTACTGAGGAGCAATACGGTACATATCTAGCTACTCGTAGCTAGCACGGAACACAGGTCGTCAAAGTCGAGGGAATAGGATTCCATCACATTGAGCGTCCGGTTGATATTGATTTTTCGTGCATACGCGGGGACGAACGGCTCGAAATTTTATTAGCTCCGCCTGTATCACAGGGACGCCGCCAACTCGTGTGTTATAAAAACTAGCATACTGTACTCCTGTTTGTGGGTAAGTATTGCAAACCGTATATAAGAGCCGTCCGGGATCTCGCGAGATCTGATCAACAGTGGATAAAAGGACAGCTTGCGGGAAAAGCCCACTTTCCATTGAACACACTCATCCAGAATTTGCAATACGACCATGTCCTCCAAGTTCGAGAAAGCTGTGGCCATCGTGCAGGGGCTCCCCAAAGAGGGCCCGGTGCAGCCGACCCAGGACGACAAGCTATTTGTACGCATCACTCAAAGTGCTCCTCCGGAACACTACTCACTGATCTGCTCCTACATCAGTTTTACGCGAACTATAAGCAGGGTGTGTGCTGCCGCTGATCCGCCTGTCGGTGGGCTGACCTGGCACCAGCCACAATTGGGGATGTGAATACGGCACGTCCGGGCATGCTGGACTTTGTCGGCAAGGCGAAATGGTGGGTCGATAGTGCTGTGTGAGGCCATGCTTAGCGTCTCGATAGGGACGCATGGAACAAAGCGAAGGGGACGTCCACGGAGGACGCCAAGAAGGCGTATGTGGATAAGCTTTTAGAGGTACGTGCCCGGAGAGACGAATGTGATGTCGTCATGACTGTTTTGCAGATCCTGGCAGGGTTCTCGGACGAAGTCTCGAAGCAGTACCTGGCTGAACTGGAAGCTGCGTGATATTATGTTTGACGGTTGTGTTCATACATATGGCGTGGGTCTCGAGTACCTGATATAGACGACGGTGAGACATCGAAGCAATGGGAGATGGGGGAACTGGCACAAAAGGGTACCAGCGGAGGTGCCTCTGGAGTTAGTGTGAGGCGCTTTCCGCATTCGAGAGCAAGTCCGGAGCGCGCTTGCAAGATATTACAAGGGCAAGAGCATGACTGACAGGCGACCTGTCAGCTGTGGGTGCGCGGGGTCTCGCTTTCTGGATTAAGTGTCCGCCCTATATGGACATAAATAAGCGACGGGGCGTCTCGCGATTGGTTCGGCGCTTGCTTACCCGGGCCTTGTTGGCGCTAAAAGCGTACATCAGCGGAGTAGAGAAGCCTGCGGAGAATGAATGAATAAGCTCCGATCTCAATTCACCTCTTAAGTTGTGCGTTCTTCAAAGCGGGCACCGTCACACAGAACCTTGCTCGTCTCTGCTGCATCTGGCTGCACGCTGCCATTATCCATATCACGGCGACCGCATGCCTTCATCTCAGGCCAACACGAGCTTGCCAGGATGGAGTAGTCCGTACGTTAGCTTACCGGCCGTCGAGGAGCGATAAGGTCACGCATGAGGGTCAGGCACTTACCTCTCCTCTGCACAGCGTGCCAATGACCTTGGCATTCAGGTCATCTTGCTTACCACTTCCACTTTGTCCGTTGTTGGTCCGTTGTCATCACGTGACCTGTGTGTTGTTCGTTGTTGTCACGTGACCTTTATCTGCGCGATTTCCCTTTGGTTTCAGTTCCAGTTCTTGCCCGTCAAGCCCGACTTCCTTCCTCTTGCTTACGGCAACTTCTTCTCGGCATCATCATCTTCTTATATGTACCGCGGTCTGCCACCACGACGCGCGGCCCCACATTCTCATTGCCATGCATGACTAGGATCGGCATCCGCTTCCATTGTCATAATGATGCGTGTCTTGCCAGTGCCCAGTGCATGCACCCCAAGCTCGTCACCGTTGCACGCTGCCAGAACGCCACGTACACAGGGTATACCCTGCTTTTGTTATCTATCAGGTTCAATAATTAGAATGAAGGAGACACGTATTTTATCCATCCGAGTGGTAGTGGTATGCAAACTTTTGATGTGAGGCGATAAAATAAATCAACGAAGCCACCCTCGCTCAAAACGGACTAACAACGCTTTCAAAGTCCGACTGTAGCAATGATTCACTTCTGTGGATCGCCTTGCTAGCTGAACCTCCCATCCACCCTCAACACCGCCAGCGACAATAATCTTCAGCCATGCGGTCCCGCAGCCCTTCCATATACAGCGCAGACGATCCACTCGCCTTTGCCATCCGTCCACCAGAGTCTGAGACCGAGGAGCAGCGTCTGGTTCGGACAGCCCTGGAGATGGAGGCGAGGAGAAACTCGGACCTCATCGATGAGGAAATTCGTGTTGAGCGCGAAAAAATCAGACGGCGGAAAGCCACCGGTGAAGTCAAGTTACTATTGCTGGGCCAGGCTGAGAGTGGCAAGAGCACCTTACAGAAACAGTGAGCGCCTCTCGATTTTACAAGTATCCTGGATTGATGTCTCCTTTCAAATAGGTTTCAGCTGATGCACGCCCCTGCCAGTTTGGATTCTGAGCGCAGCAGCTGGTCAACCGTCGTTTTCCTCAACATTGTCAAGTCCATCCGCATTCTCCTCGAGTCCCTGGAAGGGACGGCTGCCGCGCCTGAGGGTGGCGGATGCCGGTCCGACGCTGGTGATCCGTGGCGACATCAGCTGGCGAACCTGAGGCTGCGCCTGTCCCCCTTGGTCGGGGTGGAGGCCAGCTTGGCCTCGCGCCTCAGTGGCGGGGGCGGCGTAGCCATGAATGGCGGCAAAGGGGGTGTATTTGTGAGGAGGGGATGGCAGTCTAGCGTAGCGTCAGGTCCTCTTACCGCAGGCTACCCCCGAGGCCACAGTGCGTGGATGCCTGGCAAGGCTAGCGTGTCTGGCCCTGTCTCCCTCGCAGATGACCCCATCGCCAGAATGCTAGAAGCCAGCAAGGTTAGAGAACCCAACGCTATTAGCTCTCTGTATACTAACTTGCACGCGCGAAGGATGACATCAAGGAGCTCTGGCAACATCCGTCCGTGCGCACATTGGTCAAGAAAAGACGCCTGCGGTTGGACGACAGCGCGGAGTTGTACGTTATACCTACTTCCCGGCGCAAGTATACCAGTCTGATCTATTGTCAGCTTCCTGAATAACATTGACCGCATTGCAACTGTGGACTATCTACCGTCAACTGGTAGGTGCCGTGGACCTTCTCATTTCAGGTTCTAATAACCTTGCCCAGACGATATAATGCGGGCCCGGATACAGACCATGGGCATCGCAGAACATGAGTTCGAGATCGCGCTAGGTCCGAAGGCTGTCAAGTGGCTCTTGTATGACGTAGGAGGAGCCCGTGGTCTGGTACGCCTGTAAAGCCTCTGTATTCAGTTTTTGGCGTCTTATCATAAGTCTATAGCGCCATACATGGATTCCATACTTTGACGACGCGAATGCCATCATATTCCTCGCTCCCATTTCGGCATTTGACCAGGTAGGTTCTCTGTGTATGACCTTCCTATCTTTCACCAGACACACTTCGCACCATAGTATCTAGATGAAGATACGAGGACCAATCGCATAGACGATTCCTTGCAGCTTTTCACACAAATCTGCTCAACCTCTCTGCTGAAGAGAGTTCACATGGTGTTGTTTTTAAGTATGTGATATCCTAGCCGAAACAGGGTGCCACTGTGACACGACTGCAATTCAGACAAAACGGATCTCCTCAAAACCAAGCTCGAAGCTGGTATTCGGGTGAAACGCTAGTACGTGGTGTCCCGATCATTGGACGTGGCACGTGATGGATGATGTCTGCAGTATTACCTCCTTTGCGGACCGTTCGAACGATTATGAGGAAGTCACAAATTATTTCAAGGCTCACTTTGCGCAAGTTCATCGGCGAAGCAACGAGGCGAAGCGTGTACTATATATACATTTGACCTCTGTCGTTGTAAGTCCCATGCGAGAGAGCTGTGCAGGTCACAGATGGTTCATGTATTCTTTATTTGCCCAGGATACGAAAGCTACTCAGCAAATCATTGTCAATGGTATGTACTACATCAAATGGGACCTCAGAATGTTTTTATGATCCTCTATTACAGTGCGAGACTCTATTTTCCGGGGGTATCTCAAGGTACACACGCTGTAAGGGCAGCTCAGTCAAAAAAGTGACTAATGTCCTATTCCAGGATGCGGCACTCGTATGAACCCCGGGTCATCTTCAAAATTCGTTCGTTATCACATACTATCTCTCTCATATGTATAATCAATCAAAACACGGTCCCAACTTACCATGGAAATAGTATACTTTTGTATTATTTATCCCCCATCTCTCGCTTTGGTTATTCTAGATTTATGTGTGGTCGGATGTGCGCTGTACATGTACGTTTACCTACCTCGACGCCCCGTCTTACATTACACACAGCCGAGCATGTACATTCCATAGTCAAGGCCTCACGGTGGTGCTTATATATGGACATGAAGGGATTATTGGTATGGCCGTGTATTATATGGTCTAGGAAAGATTAGATGCGGTGCTTATCATACTATGAGCATATCCGGACCATGAAAGCGAGACCGTATCACGATGCTAATACAGGCGCCGCCAGCTGCCGACATCTTTCAGCTTCAACTTGCAAAATTTCCTGCACGCCTTCTTTGAAGAAGACCAAATTATACTCGACCAGGCCTCGCCGGCTGTCGTACGTTTCGGAGGGGAGAAGCACGACCATCGCTAGGGTACTAATTATGCATCCATCAGGTGGGCGTAAATGTGTGGCTGGACTATAATTAAGTTAACTAGACACTAACCTCGTGATTTGCCAGTAGGCCAAGGTGGTGTCTGGGTTAAGCCGAACGGAGCTACTAGACCATCGGCTGGGATCGTTGGAATCGCTCTGGGCCTGGTCTCTACGTATGAATCGATCAAAAGATGATCCCAAAATCTTGCGAAAGGAGCACAGACATACCGATATAATGGGATGAATTGGGAGATCAAGTGGACGTAATCACAGCAGAGATTGTGGGTTGCGCCGTCGACTGGCGACGCATCTGTAGCAACGTATATCCGCGAGTGTGTGTCGAACAGGAATGCTTTGGAGAGCCGCGAGTTCTGCGGATATATATCAGTGGTGTCGAGACAAAGACCTGTGATTTACGTTGACTAACCGCGCAGAATACGTTCATGAGATCCTCTAGATATGGCAAGGGGTCTATCAGCCGCTGGACGACTTGCGAGAAGGATTCGTATATCGAGTGGTCGTATATCGATGTGAGATGAAACTGTAGCTGCAACATCTCAATCTCGAGACCCGTGTCCTGTAGTTCGTCGAAAACGCGCTGTTGGACATGTCGGTACGTCTCTAATGGAGAACAGAAGGTATGCAGACGCTCCATACCATAAGATGAACCACAAAGAAATAGACAACACGAACCTATCTTGTAGTCATCGGCCAGCACATCCGCCTTGTGCACGAACACTTCCACATTGATATCTGGATTCTCTCGACAGGCAGCTACAACCGTTTCAACCAACTGGGGGATAGAGTAGTTGAAATTGTCCTGTGCATCTGATGAGCAGGCTTCACATTCACGCAAACGTCGGGAGCACCTGAATGTCGACGACAAACATCAGTGTAGAGAACTGGTGTAATGGTAAGCTCGTCAAGGGTAGATTTCCCGGGCAGTCCCAGAACTCCAAGGGGATGGCAGAGCTAGGAAGCCGCGCTATAAGGTGGAGAAACCGGATAATCCAGGAAAACGCACTCGGTGCATATTTTCTGCACTTTCGACGTGGGGTCCAAGAAGAATGTATCCTTTGGCAGGCAGTGGTGGAAAATAACCTGAAGCATGGACGTCTTTCCACTTCTAATGATTGTTACTCGTCAGTTCATTGGTGCAATGAGGAGGATAGCTAGAGCTGCACCTTCGCAAACCGGTGACTAGAACGTTTGTAGGGGGATACGAGTCGTTGAGAGTGGCTGCAGACGAAGAGCTTTGAACTGAATGGCCATTAACATTCCTTTGTGCTGGGTTGGAGGCCATGGACGTTGGCGACAAAGCTATTGCTGACTTGAAGAAGATGACAAACCGGGCGGCTATACCGGCTAGGATGCCACGTGAACATTGAAGTAGGAAGTATTGGGATGCACCAACGCCGGTAAGTAAAAGCACCCACTATTGGTGGGTACTTATTTCCACGAGGTCACGGTAAGTTTTTTTTATTTGTCAGGAACTTGCTCGACAATCGGTGAGCCTTGGGGAAATACTGGTGTGAGGCCATCATTATGTTGGTCAAATCTCCAAGCAGCTTCTTTCTTTCGTTGGGTCCATTCGTCTATGTTGTGGCGATTATTGACCGAATTTCTTCAGCTCCTGCATGGGCCGGTTACTTACTGCCAGTAGCTCACAACTTGATCGACAAAGGTATGTCCTTATTGCCTCAGTGAACTTACGTGAGTGACAGAGGCATCAAGAAATAGAGGGTACCGGTAAGTAGTTCTGTGAAGCGTATCTCGGATGGAAGACCGGAGATCGGGATGGCCGCGACCTTGAAGAATTGAGGAGGACCGCAAACGTGGTCGATATACACGGCCCAGGGCGTTGGACGGGCTAGGCACAAGGTGCTCTTTCCCAGAGATGCCTTCAGCTTGACACCATCAAAGGACATGTCACCTGGATGCCTTTCCCAGTTATACATTGCACATGGATCAAGTTACGGCATAGGGTCAA
Source organism: Gautieria morchelliformis (assembly GCA_015179125.1). Taxonomy (NCBI): domain Eukaryota; kingdom Fungi; phylum Basidiomycota; class Agaricomycetes; order Gomphales; family Gomphaceae; genus Gautieria; species Gautieria morchelliformis. The sequence goes on from WHVA01000073.1 coordinate 45,777, forward strand.
GTGCTGGTGCCATCATTTGTGTGCTGTGCGAATGCATAGCTCTACCGGCATAGGTATAGATTAGCGAGTGAGGCTAGACGCGCTAGGAAGGCCGGATGACGACATCAGGAATGGATACCCAATAATATTTCCTGCGCCATGATGTTCCGAAGCCCGAAGCGTGGACATATGTAAGAGGCCTATGGAGGGGTACGTGCATATATACTACGCAGAGACGTAGTGCTGAGACGGTGAAGCTTGCGGCCGAGGTGCCAGAACCGCGCGTATCATTCGGTTGAACACGGTACGCCCGTGTTCTGAATATTATGCCGTCGCGTCTGGAGGTTCGCGGATGTCCCACCAACCAGAATTATTGTGCTGCCACCTCTTTCGTATTTCTTGGTGCCACCTGCGAAGAGATATGTGAATTTCTAGTCATCAGAACGTCATATGAGCGATGCTTTTACTAGTAAGTACTATAATAAGTAGGCCTCGTCTGGCTGTGCCCTTGAGAGTAACCGATAATCTGCTACAAACCTGAAAAGGTTTGGAATCGGCTCCTTGCAAATGGCCTAGCAGTTCGGAAGAAAAAAAACATTGGAAGCTCAAAACAAACTACTGGGACCGGGAATCGAACCCGGCGCTAACGCTTGGGAAGCGTTAAGGTTACCACTACCCCACCCCAGTCGTGCAAGCATGTCAGTATCTTCGGTATATGATACACAAAACCATAATTATTTGCAGCCAACAAATCCAATTAATCGGATGATGAACGTAACGACGAACTTTCCAACACATCAAAACTTTTGAATTGAAATCACTTCCAGCAGTGAGATGATTAACATACAATCTATCCTATTTCGTGAAACTGCATCACTTCGTGAGTTCATAATTCTGGAAAACATCGACCAAAAGAGCAAGAAAAGGAGAAAACAAAACAAATGTGATACAGCTTCTAATGAGGGGACCCTATGCGGTTATAATGATGTTACTATGCGGATAAGGAAACGGAACACAGTCCCAGTGCTTGCGACTCAGCCTTTCAAGGCCTTGCGCAGTTCCTTTGCCTGTTTCTTGTCAAGCTTTTCAGGGAATGATATCTCCCACCTGCGAGGTCTGTGAGTCAAAGAAGACAACTGCGTTGATGCGTGCACGAACTGGATCACCATATCTCCCTGCCCGACTATTTTTCCCTGTTTTCGTATGGGCATCCCAGCACCCTCAATACGATATTCATCCCCAGGCTTGATAATAGCAGGTGGAATACGGACTTTAACGTCCTTGTCGTTCAATCCTCTCACGAGGATCGACCTCCCTTCGCCGGTGAGCGCATCTACAAGTGGGATCTGCACTCGGGCCACCAGTGCCGAGCCTTGTCTCACAAACCTCTCGTGAGGCATCTCCTCGACGATAAATACGACGTCCTGTGGGGCACTTCCATGTCGCTCGTTTCCAGCTCCCGCGAACCGGATCTTCGTACCCTTTTTCCATCCAGGCGCAACATCAATGTCGACCATAATGTTCTTTGTCTTCCCTGAGAGAAGGTGGCGAGTAATACGGTAGCGATGGGCAGTTCCTTCGCAGAGCTCTTCCAGGGTGAGTGGAAGAGGGAATATCCACTCGGAAGGCACGCCAGTAGTCACAACGGTCGTAGTGTGGAGTTGCATTCCGGCTGTTTGAATCGAAGGTTCCTCCGAGTCGCTAGCATCGTATACGGTGGCGTTGTGGCTCTTCAGCGAAGGCTCTTTGCTGTGTGTTTGCTTGTCCTGCTTAGACATTCGGCGAATGAAGTCTCGAAGACTGCAAGGTACGATACGTCAGTTTAGTTCAGTTTATACATGAGTGAGATACGCACTCAGCCTCAGGCTGGGCCTCTCGGTCACCACCTGTTGACTTGGCGCGCGGTCTCGATTTATCCTGATCAGGGCTTGGCTGCTCTGGAGGAGCGTTGCGCATTTCAGACACTGACTTGGAACGGTGAGGTGCTGCGGGTGGAACTTGGAGTCCTCCGCCTGCGGAAGGCTTCTCTTTGCCACTTGCTGCGTCGGGACGACCACGTTCCTTATCCCCAGTGGCAGGGAAGTTGTCGTACCATTCTCGACGACCTTTATCCATCAAAAATTTATACGCCTCGTTAATCTGAGGATGAAATATATTAAACCCAGGTCACCATATCAAGTGTTGGGACGAGCCTCTATGAATTTTCGACCCGCTTCTTCTTTTCGTCTGGAGTGGCGGTCGGGATGCCATTGTAGAGCCTGAGGAAGGTTGTTTTAGAACGGTTGTCTGGCCAGAAGAGATTAGCTACTGACCAATGCCTTGTACGCCCCTTTGATATCCTCTTCGGTCGCTGTTTTTTTGATAGCCAAGATAGCATAATAGTCTTTGAAGGTCGTAGTGACAGGCATTCAGCAGTGGTAGTGATGAGTAAAACAATATACACGACGGGTGTCGTGAACGAGAGGGCACGGGGGGAAAGACAGAAATGTCAACGTTAGAGACAGAACTTGTTGGACAAGGACCAATAACCAGACGCGGGAGGCAGTAAAAGAGGGACGAGCGTAGGCGGTGCACTTAGTGAAATGACTAGGATCGATGCGTGACGGTATAAAAGTGGCACGAAATAGGCGAGGCACATCTAATCGAAGCCAGGGGCACTGCCAGAAATTGTACTTCTGCGTCTCTTGACTGCGGCACGCCTTGATTCGGCCACAAGCCATCAGTACCGCACTGAAGAATACTTACCTTGAAGAGTAAAACACCCAGATGTTTCTTGAACAGCCTTACAATGTCCCGGTGCTTTTTGACATAGGATCGACGTGATCTTACGGTCGCCTGGCAGATGCCCTGCGATGGGACGTACTTGTACACGCTGCTTCTGCGTTGCTTCAAGGCTGAACACATCGAACCACGTGATCCAACGCCGCAGTAATGACATAAGCGCTTATTCTAATAGTAATTGTAGAGTACATCGTCCAGTGATAAATATTTAACGTTGACCAAGCTATGGATATCCAGATCAAGTCAAAACCTTTTTCACTCCTTCCTTCTGACTCGGCGTTAGTCGGTCAGGGAAAACGACGTCCCACTTGATGATGAGGTCCCCCCGCTTCTTCGCAACTCCTGCCTTTCGTATTGGCATTCCCTCCCCAACAATCCGGCTCTCGGCTCCTGGTTTGACAATACCAGCAGATGGCGAAACTCGGATTTTCCGACCATCCAGTGTATCAAGGATTCTGGGCCCGCCAGAGCCAGTAAGAGCGTCAACGAGAGGTATCTGCAGTCTGGTGACGAGGTCGTTGTCTTCTCGCGTAAATCGTGGATGTGACTTTTCCTCCAATACGAACACCACATCTTGCGCCTCGCCGGATGGCAGTTCATTTCCGGCTTTGGGGAAGCGGATCTTTGTACCAGCTTTCCAGCCGGGCTGGCGATGCAGCACTGTGTAAGCATATGTCTGATGAAGATCAGCAAACGTGCACTTGCCTGAATCTCAATCTCAAGAATTTTCTCTTCTGTCTCCCCCGATAGTAAACGACGACCAACTTTGAGACGCTTGGTTGTGCCTGAGAAGAGTTCCTCGAGAGACACTTTGAGAGGACGAATAATTTCAGATGGAGCAGAGGCACCATTCGGATGCGCCCCAGCGTCGGATGGTCGAGTAGATCTGAACGACGCGCCCCGACTCCGTGGCATCCCTCCGGGGATCCCCCCTGCCATTCCTCCAAACATACCAGGAAACCCTCTTCCACCCATATCGTCATCATCGTCAAAGCCACTGCCCATACCACTCATACCACCCATACCACCCATACCCCTCATACCGCCCATACCACCCATCCCACCCATACCACCCGTTTGTCTGAAAAATTGCCTGTGCATCTGAGTTAATACCTAGGAAGTTTTAAAAAAAGGTGAAATCACTCACTCAAAGATGGATTGGGGATCCGATGGGAAAAAGCCTCCTCCACCGGTACCGTTATTGGTGAACGTGAATGTGGTTCCACCAGGGAACCCCCAAATGACGACGTTCCACCAGGAAAGCTCCCTGCATTGGCGCCAGGTGGCGGTCCTCCACCACCTTTAAGACCTTCCTCGCCTAACTGATCATACACTGTACGTTTGTTTTTGTCACTGAGGACTTCAAATGCCTCCGATATCTACACCTCACAGACCTACATGAGCAAATTAATCCTTTGACGGTTACGTGACATGACGTACCTCCTTAAACATCCTGCTAGCCTCCTCCGTCTTTCCAGCATTGCGATCTGGGTGCCATTTCATGGCCTACAGATCGGTCAAAAATCAAAAACATCTCTACAGGTGAGGGAAAAACGAATTACCATTTTTTTGTATGCCTTCTTGATTGCATTGTCGTCTGCATCTTTGGGGATACCCAGTATAGAGTAATAATCTTTTCCCATTGTTAGAGCTCGTGGATGTCGAGGAAAGGTTGCAGATCAACGAGGTAGAGGCGTGGGCAAATAGCAGTGTAAAACATGGCAGTATAAAACATAGTCCGTGGAGGCTCCTAGAAGAGCCCGGAAGATGCGTGGAGGCGCACGATCGGTGACGTCACCACCAACAAATTACATATTCCATTTCCGAGTTGACATGACCTCTGAATATCTTCGCGATGAATATGAGCGACGTGGCCAGGCGACGTCTGGCTCGACATCTCTCATTCGTCGCTCATGGCACATGATGGCGGAAATCTTCGCGCCAAGTTCAGCTATCGACGCTGTAAGTTTACCAACTGGAAACCTCCCAAGGAATCCAGAAGGTCTTCGGCAACGTTCTACCCGTGCAGACCGAATACCAGAGACAGAGCAGGATGATGAAGGCCAGAGGCCTACTGTACGGGACTATCATTCGATAAACCCTGTTCCTCCACGGGTTAGGGTCCCAAAGAAGATTGCAACCCCGATTCGGGTTGAGGGAAAGGTGTGGTGACAACTTAGATATCTGAAGTATAGAAGTTGAACCAGATTTTTTAAGGTATGGTTTGCCAACGAGAGAAGTATAGTCTTTATTATGATACGGAAATCGTCTGCTAAATCTGCGCCGCAGCTTGGATTTCATATTTGAATGTCGCCATTCTCCTCGGCACATTTTCATTGGCATTGTTCAATGGCTCAAGAGATCGTATTGCTCGGAATTTTGCATATGCATATGCTGTGATAAGCGTTGGCATTCTGGTACCTCCGCATTTTCAGTGGGTAGACGGCACGGCTGACCAGCCCTGAGGTGTACGGTTATATCGTTTATCAGCAGAGAATCACAATGATCAAGCAGCGCTATTCCGGTGCGAATATCTACTTATAGAGAGAGCTTCGTAGCTAGATATCTGAATATCGCAATTTTATAGGTCACTTCGGTAACTCGATTCACCAATGTAATCCTTGTATGATGACCATTTTGTGCAGATCAAATCCTGGGTCCAGTGGTCATCTGCCTTTTCCTTTTCATCGCGGTTCTAACAAATTTTATTGTCCGAGGTCAGTCATTCCCTCATAATTGTTATTGCTGAATTGACCTGGATTTGGTTTTCTAGTCAAAGAATTGTATGTGTCAACGTCCGTCTGCCTCACAACTCTATTAACATGAGGCAATAGAACTGGTAAGGCACACGCCGATCCCCCAATGTAGGTGTGGTGTGTCCGCTCCTGTTCCTACTATTGTAGCTTTGTTATTAGCGATGAAACAATTTGAAACACCGACTATTTCCTGATGGAATCGCTTACCGTACAACCTGCCTTAGAAGACCCTTCACCTCGTGTGAAACCAGCCCCCAGGATACAAAATCTTTTCAGACATATTTACCATGCCAGCGAAGATGGGACTGATGAGAATCTCCTAATACTTTTTCACGGTCTTGGCGAGCCGACTTCGTCTTCCTGGTTACTGCTGTCAAATGCTGAGAATATCTGTCTGCTCTTTTTCGCAACTCGATTCTAGGCGACACGGATGTGCCGTTCTCCAAGCTTGGGAAACAGCTGCATCTCCCACAAACCGCGACAATATCGCTTCGAGCCCCCGAAAAGTAAGTATTGTTGCAGCAGGCTCACGGATCTATGGACAATCTCGCTAACACAGACAGGGTTCCATACCTCTATGAAGAAGCATATCAATGGTACGAATCCTTCGACTCTCTCGGTGAACTGTTGGCCAGGCCGAATCCAACTCACGTTTTGGATTTACTGGAGAATTTTTTAAGGCACCTCACGCTGGAGTGTCATTGGCGAGCGAACAGGATCCACTTGTTTGGCTTCGGACAGGGTGGGAGCGTTGCAGTAGAGCTCGGCCTTCGCTGGTGGAAAGCGCAGGGTGCTCAGAATCCGGAAGCCCGTCTTGGGTCGATAGTGAGCGTCGCTGGACCGCTTCTTTCTTACCCGACGCCCTTGACCCCATGCTCAACGCCAGTCTTGGTATTTTATCGCCCGACGTCGGCGACGACTAAGCTGTCGACGGGTGACCTGACGGCACTCAAGAAAGGCTACGAGGGCGTGCAGGAAGTGCAGGGTAGTGACGGGGACGGAATGCCTAGGTTGAAGGAGGACTGGGAGCCCGTAATGCGATTCTGGAGTGCGAATCTGAGCAGACGGAATAGCTCCGGTCTATATGAAGTTATAGGAGGCGGTCGGTAGTACTCAGCGCAGCACTTGTTGGCCACTTTAGAGTGAAGAATAATCAGCTGCATATTTCCAATGGAGTTATTTAATATGTTTCCCAATAACATTACACAAGGCCGGATAAAACGGATAGTTTCACTGCAAGTTCAGAGACGGACGACCGGAGCATGGAGCACGGGGGGTTATGTGGAGCATTCATTACATAATTCACACAATATTGAAATATAGGCAATGGGCGTCGGTGGGCGTCCGCTGCTTTCAGGTGCTACTATCTATCGCAATTTGCTCTTGCTCTCGCTCTTCACCCAGTTGTGTTCCCGGATAGTGCGCTGAGTAGTGCAGTACTTCAGGCGAGCAATTTTATAGTCTCAGAGCTAGCTCCCTTCCTTACCGGTCTCTTCTTACCATCAGTCACACTCGGGCAAGAAGAGAAAAATCGACCTTCTGCACTGCTTCACTGCCCCTTAATATTGCTAGGACCCTTGGCAGATAAAATCAGGCCGTCATTTCGTCATCGCATTGATTCTGTACCTGCTAGTTACACCGCATATTTCAGCCCTCGTCTAAACAATTCGCTCCCTATTCCAGTACCTCGCGGCACGTAAAACGAAGCGGAGAGACACACTACTCGAGCCTCCCATGGCCCGTCCTGATTCACCACCGCCCCCATCTAGAGCGTCGCTCAAAGCGTGGTGGAAGCAATTCACGACTTCCCAGCGGGTCAAGAAAGACTTTGCCGAGCGGGAGCTTGGTGCATTATACACGTCTCTCTTTCATGAATTTCTGTTCTGAATATTCTCTTCTTAGTCCCTGGGACATCTCGAGTATTCGGCGTTCCACTGCGGGATAGTCTGCAATATGCGAGCGTGCAGATATCCACCGCAAACGCCAATGGAGAGTTGTACGTATGGGGTTACATCCCCGTTGTCGTGGCGAAGTGGTGGGTCGTGGATATTCGTCTGACTCTCGCTGCGCAACTCACGAGTTGGCAAGTGGGCTCTATCTCAAAGAAAATGGTGCGTATAATGAGCGCCAGTCGTCATATCAGCGGTGCAATGAATGTCCCGGCAGCGACTGAGGTAGCTGGAACTTTTCGTGTGAGTGGATCATCTAAGCGCATGCGGGAATTGCAAGCGCTTTTCGAGGCGCCACCTCGGGTATGTCCGTGCACTCTAAATGTGTCACGTTTGGACAAACTAGATTGTCAGTACGGAAAGGCTCTTGATCTTAAGCAAGGCCACTACACCACCCATGACGTTGCAAGCGTTTTTAGGCGATACTTGACCTTAATGCCAGTGAGTGTTTTTGTCCTTGTTTAGAATTCACGACCAACGTCCAAGGAATTGTTATAGGAACCTGTGATCCCGCATGAGCTATATCATGACGTATGTAATTCCCTTGCTATTCCCATATTCAAAGTTTGTTCAATGCGCATCTCTTGTCTTTGTTGTAGTTTCGAAATGCTCTGTGTTTGTATTCTCTTCTGCAGGGTAAAAATGCTGCTGACATTGGGGGGTCGCACAGCAAAAGCTCCCTTCAATCAGGACGAATGCATACACACCTACAAGCGTTTAATACGGTCGTTGCCACGGGCAAACCAATACCTATTATTGTATGTCTTAGACTTGTTGTCCGTATTTGCACGGAAGTCCGAGACGAATCTTATGACAGCCACCAGTACGTTGTTTTCCCACACTGATATACTATGATGACTTATGTCCCGCTGGAGATTTGGCGGTTATTTTTCGGCCAGGGATTATCTCGCACCCAGACCACGAACTGTCACCGGATCAACATAAATTAAGCCAGGATGTGCTCGAGTTCCTGATTGCGCACCAGGACTGGTTCATGCTCGACATCCCTCCGCCGCCAGCGTCCACCCCATCCCTGTCCTCAGCTGTACACGGGGATGGAGTACAGCATAGTGACATTGATGATGACGACATGTCCGCCCTGGTGGTCTATTCGTCAGAGGAAGAAAACAATGGGTGGCGAATGGTAGAGCGACGAGAAAAACACGAGCGGGGACGTCAGCTGCACCCGGGACGACTGGGTATAAACAGACGCACAGCGTCAGCGTCGGAGCGATCGTCGGGCCCGTCGTCGCCGATGACGCCGACACCCATGGCACCCATGAATGATTATGTGGGGGGGCTTGTTGAAGGGGACATGGGAGAGTCGCCAGCAACGCCAACTGGGAGTCCTGGCCCGGGAGCCGGTGTGACGCGCAGCCGGACGATGCCTGCACGCCCGAGGGCTCGTGGGGAAGCCGCCAGCACTAGCACCATTGGCGAGGATCGGCAGCGAAAGGTTCTAAAGAAAGGCAGGGGTGGACGTGCGAATCCACCTCATCGCAAGGACGATTCAGGATGATACATCGCGGAGCCACATCGGACAGGCGTTTCTTTCTTTTACTTTTCTGTCATGCCGGACATGTTCTACATGCCTCTTATGCTTTGGACTGGTAGCACGTAATAATACTGTAGTGTAAAATTGATGTATTGGGTGCTGCGGTTTGCCGTTGATGGCCAGCTGTAATTATAGGCGGCGCGGCACTGCCTCTCGCTGACGCCTAAGCTCGACCGTTAGCCATGAGCCGCGAAAGATATACTGACTTTGAACCTGGTAATAATTCCCTCGCTAACAGGCCTAACTCTGACCTTGTAGACTACTACGACGACGGACACATTCCTGCAGTCCGTGCATCCTTCCACTCCTTTCTCCTCGTTATCCTGAACTCTCTTTCAAGCCCCACCACTTCGCTAACTCGTATCCTGCTTCTCCCAGCGCCTCTGCAGAGAATCTACACCCACAGCCTCACCCGCCCTCGTCCTACGCCGCTGTTCCCGCCCTGGCATCAGGACCTGAACTCATGGAGTCGACACCATACTCCACCCTTGGAACGTCGTGGCAAGAGAAGCCAGGTGCCCGTAGTCGTCGCCCAAAGTGGATCGTAAGTCTCTATACTACTGTAGGCTACCTTGGTCTTTACACCTAGCAGGTCGTTGGCTCCGTTGCAGCTCTTGCAGTTCTTATTGCAGTGGGTGTCGCTGTAGGCGTCACTGTCTCGAAATCGCACAAGAACAACAACAACAACAACCTTGCTAGCAACGGCAGCTCCAGCGGTGCTTCTGGAGTAGTACAATCCGACCCTAACGACCCCAGCAGCTTCACTAAGGACGCACGCCTACATCAGTCCTTCTATGGCTTGGCCTATACCCCGGCGAATGCCCAACTTCCCAATTGCAACGTCACACTAGGTGAGGAACTTGGACAGTGTCGGTGGAACGTGTTCACATTTGTCCTGCAGGCGCTGTCATCGAGGATATCCAACTCATGTCTCAACTTACAACGGTGAGTCTTCTGTAGCATCCGTCATACGCAATGACGCTGACTGTATGGGGCCCTCTGTATAGCGTATCCGGCTCTATGGTGCAGACTGCAACCAAACATCAGTCGTTTTGGACGCCATTCAGCGAACCAAGGTCAACATGACAGTATATGTCGGTAATTATGTTGTGCCTTCCGACAATACAGCATATCAACGCCAGCGGGACGAGCTTCAGACTGCGTTCGCATCGTTCGGTGTCAACAACGTTGTTGGTGGGTTGTGAGCCTGGCACTGCCATTTCATCAATTGACGGGGACATATCTGGCATCAGGGATGACAGTAGGGAACGAATTCATGCTAAACTATGTCACCGACAATGGTGGTGCAACTCAAGATATCAATGGTCCCGTCGCTAACACCGGTGCACAACTCCTCATAAGCATGATCAACGACACCCGCACCTGGCTGCAAGGACTCAATCTCCCAAAGTCGTTACCGGTCGGTACTTCTGATGCTGGGAGCTACTTCAATAACGAAGTCCTGGCGAGTATTGACTACGGGGTACGTATCGCATCTTTTTCACGGTTGTGCCATTTTAATTGATGCGTGTCTTGCGTGCTCGGTCTCAGATGGCAAATGTACACGCGTGGTTTGCCGACCAGACGGCAGCACAAGCCGCCGGATGGGTCGCCGACTTTTTCAGTACTACAAATATCGTAGAGGCGCAAGCCGTGCCAAATAAACCCAAGATGTACATTGCCGAGACAGGTTGGCCAACGGTCTGTGCACCATTGATATCATCCAACGACAATCACTGATGTGATGCTTTTTCGCCAGAATTCGAATGACACGGCACACGCCTCGTAGGGGCATCCTTTTTTTGTCGTTGAATTATTCCTCCTAACTGTGACACCACTCGTTAGCAATGGCGTCGCAACAGCCTCAGAGCAAGGTCTCCAGGTAAACAATCGGCTTTCAACCCAAGTGCCGGCTTATTGAAGATGGATCACGTATTTGCAGACTTTCTTAGACACGTTCGTTTGTGCTGCAAACGCTAATGGCACTGGTTATTTCTTTTTCGAGTTCTTTGATGAGCCGTGGAAGGTGAGTTGATGGACTCGCTTCAGTTGACCCTCTTCTCTGAGACGACTGTTTTTGCACACAGGAAGTTCAATTCGGTGGCGTGGAGGTTAGTTTGCTCACTTGCTGTATTAAAGCATGCTCATTCTTGTGACAGGGATACTGGGGTCTCTTCACAGCAAAGTTCGCCCAGTCGTCCATTTGAGATTCTCTATCACTTATGGACCCTCTTTTTTCTGCTTACAGCAAAACGTTGAAGAACGTCAACATTCCAACATGCTGAATGGGGGTCATGTACGATCCTCAGCCTGTTGTACGGCTTGATGCCGCTCAAGACTACTTCTTGGACATTACGCCACCCCTTGTCTCGCGTGCTTGGGACTCTCACTCTTTATTATCGCTGACTCGGACGTTTGTATGCCGTTCGTTTACTGGACGATCTTTGGATGTCGTTCACTATATACAATATTGCCTGAAATATACCATGTATGGGCATGGTCTTGCCTTGTATGGTAAAGCGCCGTCTCTCACTGAGTACACTGCGGAGACGGAACTCCGGCGACTCAGGAGGGCACAAAGTTGACGCTAACCAGTCACCACACGTGGAGCATAATTAATAACCTCCCATTTGCAAATTACGGTCCACGGGCAGCGGGTGATGTCTTAGTATTAGCGCTGTGTGTGGAGCCAGCGACTAGTGTGAAGTGGCGACAAGACCAGCGAATGCGGTCGGCACCTAGAGTCTGCAGTGGCACCACACCAACTGTCCTCTTCTGCGATTTGGTGGTTTACATGTGTCGCTCGAATATCGTTTTGCCTAGTCTCTATCCGAGATACTAAAATATGGGCCGGAGCCAGGAGAGTAGGATTATGAACTAAATAGGCGTGTACCGCCGGTGAGCGCACATGGATCTTCATATTGGACCCTCACTGGAGAAGCTCTCATCTGCAGGAAATCAATTCATGCGTCATGCGACCCTATGACGGACGTCTGCTTCTCCCCCATTGCTATTCCTCGTGAAATCTAGCAAGGCCCCTGTCGAGTATAAAACTCATTCACCAGCTCAGGGAATTCGACAGCCATGAAGTCCGCATCCATCTGTTTCCTTGTCTTTTCGTTGCTGGCTCCGCTTTCCGTCCAAGGTGCCTCTTTCCCGAGGTACCTTGGCGGTCACCCTTCTCCTCCGAAGCCCCCTGGGGGTGATCAGACCAATCCTCCCGTTTACAGCGCCAAGTCAGATTTCGACTTTCAGTCCATTGTGCGTATGCTCGCCCTTCACGTCGCTCGTGCTCACGCTGAATCTTGTCGACGTAGAATTTGGGGCTGAATCAGGAATACATCGAGCTCGACCTGTTCCATAATGGTCTAGCTAAATTCTCGGTGCAAGAGTTCGCGGAGGCGGGTCTGAATGAGGAGGACATGTTCTTGATTGAGTTCATGGCGAACCAAGAGGCCGGCCATGCAATTGCCTTAGCCCATCTGCTCGGACGTAGGAGCACCATTTCATTGCTGTGGCATCCACCTACTCACTCGATTGCCCGGAATAGCCAGGGCATCCAAGCAGTGCAACTACACCTACCCATTCACGACCGTTCCGGAGTTCATCGACTTCTGCCAAAGAGTGAGTTCAAGTCAAACTTCCTGAAATATACAGGACTCACCTTGCGTAGTTGACACGCTTTGGCGAGTCTGGCGCGTATGGCTTTTTGCCACACTTGGACAGCAGGCCTTCGGCCCAAATTCTTCTCCAGTCCATTACAACTGAAGTGTGTACTTTCATCGTCGTTTGGCCAAATGCTCATAGATATTCAGGCACGTCAGCAAATGGTATTTACACAATTCGAAGGATTATTCCGTTAGTACATCTCCCGCCTGGTGTTCGTTGTACTTACTGATGCTGTCTTGAAGCGATGCCATACTTCTTTGTTCCTGCTATATCGCAGTCCATGCAATGGACGCTGCTGGCCCCGTATATAACCGAGTGTCCCAAGGAGAACCCCCGCATCGAATGGGCCAACTTCCCGGCCCTTGAGGTCATAGATCCACCATCTGGCCTAGACCCCTTCCTTGGACCAGCAATCACTCGTAACCGTACGCAACTGACTACCCCTGGACAAGAAGTGCAGTTCAAGGTTTGTTTGCACACCGACACTCCTTGACTACGATAACTCACTCTCTGTGCAGTGGGAATCTCCTGGCAAAACGGTTGGCCCGAAAGGATTCAAATACACCACGACGACTAATGCTTCAGAGCCAAAGGTAAGCATTTTCGCCCTGACCGGCAATGGCTTCTGACATTCGCATTGAAGTTTGCTGCATGGGTGTCCCAATATAACACCACGTACACCCCGCTGTACAATATATACGGAAACGCTGCATGTGAGATGCAACCACCGCATATATATGTATATATCCCGTCCCTAACTGACCTCCGTTTAGCTACAAAACAGCCGGAACATATAAGCGTATTCCCCGAGGTTGACGATCCCGTAGTCAACGGGACAGTATTTGTGCTATTGGTGGACCAGGACATATTCGTTACACCCTACAACTTTAGCTTGTTAGATTCTCACGTGGCGGCAGGTCCTGCTGTGTACCAGGCCGGCTAAGGACCAAGACATGAAGTAGGACGCACCTCGAGGACTTTTTTAAGACGATATCGTCGCTGTTCATCCTTCCATGCATAGTCTCTCATTACTACACATATACACTATGTGTGATGCAAGTTCAAAGTTGATAATAAATGACTGATGAATACAATGGGTTTAGAGACTTTCTAGTGGCCCTAGGCCAGATAACTTTACTCAAGACACTATGTTGTTTCCCTTACTTATCTTTAATCCTCAATCCCCCTTTGGAGCAGAGGCAGTATACAGGCCCAACTTCAGATTCCCCTCTGCTAGCCTGCATGCTTGTGTGATCTCTGCAGCACACAAGGGTTGCCCTTACAATGACAGGCGGCCCATGGAACAAAGGGTTAGAGGCTATAGTACATGGGCTCCACAGGCTGTAGGGATGTGGAGACAGCAGCATTTAGGCCTACACATATTTCCAGATGATAAGGCCTTCTTTGACCAACAAAATTTCAGTCTAAACACACGAGTGCGAGGTACGTAATTTTCTACATTCACAGGCTGGTTAACAATAACACGTACTGCAGCTGAAAAAAAAAAGTCGGGGTTTATCGCAGTCATTAACAGGAGTGTCAGGTACACGGAGATTGCGTGGCTTAGTACCATCTACCTTTCATTCTTGCCAGCGGAGGCCTAGGTTGGTTGCCAAGGCCGCGAACAACACAAGTGCCAGTGCAGTTGGCCCGAATTTATCTGATGCACCCAACCGGTTAAGATAAGAAAAAAAGGAAGTGTAAAAAGTAGTCGGTGAAACCCACCATAATATAACCCTTCGGCTTCCCTTGCCCGTAGCTTGTAGGCGCGATATACAAATATACCGCATGAGTATGCGATGGAGAGAAGAGACGCAACAGTAAAGGCGGCGGCACTGATCAAGCCGCGCATGTCGTCTGGCTGGATGAAGTTCAGCAGCACCGTCGCGATCGACCCAATCACCACACTAAATTGTAACCAGCGCTACGCGACGTTATAAAAACTAGACGCCTCACAAACAAAGAACACTCACCAGGAATGTTCGTTCCGCAGCAAAGTACACCTTAGGTTCTATGCGAACGGGGACAGAGATTTTCTTGCCATGCTGTGCTCTCCACTCCCGGACATACTCTACGTCACCATTCCAATTAGACACACCTGGCTCTAATTGGTTATCATAGTCATGATGCTCCTCAGTGTCGTCCAGTGCACTGCCCGATGGCCTTAGACGCTCCCTGGAGAATGTAGATTTAAACCTCTTGTCAAAGAAAGAGGATGGAGTGAGAGGGTCGATGGACAGGTTTCGAGGTCGGGGGGCTGTAGCGGAACTGCTTTTCCTTCTTTTTAGGAAAGCTGTCCTCTCGTCATCTTCTGACGAGGACGGCTCTTCATGGAGTCGTTGACCTCCATTCCGGTTCTTCTTTGCTTCGTCCTCGCGTGCCTTCTGTTGTAAGAAACTCTCGCGATACGAGATAGCTTCGGTGGCTGCGGCCGGATCTAATCCTGCAGTCTTGTCTTCATCCCGTGCAATAGCAATAGCCACTTCCTCGTCCTCCTCTCCCTCACTGAGTGGTTCCGCGTAAGGCTGTGGAGTCTGAGCATGGGGTGAACTACTCGTGGAAGCAGATGACGTGTGTGACGGCCGCTCAAAGTGTGCAGCGCCAGTATCGGGCTTAAGAATATCAATGTCCACTAGAAGACGGCCTTGTTGGTTGGGTGCATTCATATTTTATTCGCACTTACTCTGAGGAAGCCAGAAGGGTATAAGATCCACACGATTGGGCAGAAGGGTCGAACACCCATGTATGAATTTGCTGTGGATAAATAGTCAGTGGACAACCAAATAGTATCATCCAGCCATGTACCTAAATTTTGGAACCGCTTCGACGAGATGACTATTTACTAGGTCAGTCACCCAGGTAGGGGGCTCCTGTCCCATCTGCGTTTGTAATTTGACCTCTAACACCCCGTATCTGATTGAATTTGAGAAATGGCCTGCGACACTTGTGTTCGACGTACTTGAAGGACTCTCTATCCTCGGCTGGCAACTGTTCAAAGGGCGCATCGATCCCAATGTCAGTGCGTCTCCAGTTATCTCCAGACCTTCGTCGCCCATCCCAGTTATCTTCTCGAACCATTGTCAGTTCGGTGTCAAGGGATATACGGACCTAATATACAAATCATTACCATAGATGACATTTGAGTCCACCGCATATACGTACCCTAGCATCGCCAGGTAGTTGAAAGGCTGTGCGATGATAAAAGGTTCTCAACACTGATGATGAATAGAAATCAGCGGAGTCTGTTGAGAAGCTGACATGTAAGCCAACTCGCCAGGCTGCAACTTTCGGTCCAACACCGCATACTGAACCTCGTTAGCCAACTGAATCATGCTCTCGACTTCCTGGGGGTTCTTTTTGCCTTTTGCAATGAGAGCTTCAAATTCCTCATCCATTATATATTCCCCACGGAGGAAGGCATTGACATTTTGCTCCTTTATAGGGAATCGTGCCTGGCAAGAAGCCTGTGGAATCTAGAGGTGCCTCTGATCATTACCCATACTCACCTTGACGGACTTCTCGCCTGTCCAATCTTCACGGTGGGTTTTGCGCTCAACAAACACCTACCACGTGTCGGTGAGGATGAAGGGACGGGAGAGTATTCCAGCACCTGCTTAACATCCATATCACCATACCATCGGAGCCGTATGGCCTCTGCACCTTCAGTCTTTTCCAGACGACCCAGGTAGAGTTCGAGGTCTTCATTATCAAGATAAACGGAAGTGATAGCTTCGAAGGGGCCACGAATGTCTAGATCGTTGCTTTTATGTGAAGAAAACACTCACCCGCATCTCGTCTTTCAAACTCCTTGTTTCTATCGAATACTAGGTAGGAAAGTCAGGTGAAAAACTGACAGGAATTTCTCCAGCTCAGCATACCAAGAACGGGCAGGTGTCGTAAAATTGCCAATTTAAGAGCCACCAAATTGTCAGGGTGAACCTGGGTTGCATGCACCAATTAGCATCCGGACAGCCGTTGTGAAGGGACGTATACCCAATATTTCGTTGTCTGTCGGACAAAGGCATTCTGGGTACCACCGGCGCTCGAATCTCCTTGGACTGGATGTCCCCGCGTGCGGACGAGATCATATAACTTTGATAATTTGATAATCAACAAGTCCCAATCATACCGATGAAAGGGTCGCCTTGCAAGGAAGTCGTAAAGAAAGGTCAAACCTAACGTTCGTCCGGTTTGCTTATCATGCTTCTTGACAATTCTTGAAAATGAATGGCGTTAGGTGGCAATCTGTCAATGAGTTACAGTTTTACATACTTTATGAACCCGGTGTAACAAAGCTTCGTGTAAAGCGCCAGGTCATGCACATCTAATTGAATTAGCATGGGTTTTGAATATTTAGGAGTAACAAGCTTGCTTACCTGCGACAAGAATGGCAACCTCCTCCTCCAGCTGCCTGAATTTATCTTCGACACTATAACCATCATCACTCTCATCCAAATCGTCGTAATCGGCGTAGTCATCTTCCTGTCCAGCCTCGAGCTGGCTAGAGTGGTCCTCGCTACCGCTCCCTTCTTGGCCCTCATCCACTTCATAATTTTCAACCAGTCTCTTGACCTCTCTCTCAGCACTATTGATTCTGGAGGAAAGCTCTTGGATCTATACGACCACAATAACCTTCACTCACGACTTGCATGGAATGGCTAGCGCTCACCTTGGCTGTCTGAAACTTATGTATTTTCTGGAGCTCCGCGTCCAATATCCTAGTGAACTCGTTCTCATCTTGATTGCTCCAAGGACCTGGTGATGTACGCCTTTTCAGCTCCGTCTTAAGCCCATTGTAGTCCAGATATTCGTTCCTCCACGCCCCATACATGTCCTCCTGGAGCAGTCATCATAAGGTAAATACGTCACAGGTAAGACGAGCGGACGGGCCTTAATCTTACGCCCAAACTTCATAGTGCCAGATGCGGTTCAGAGCAAAAATCTTGCGTGGCCTACGTATGTACTACGCCGAAGTTTTTAGGAGTGCTAGTGTGTGAGTCTCAAGCACGTGACTATGGGGCTCTGGTTGAACTTACATAAGGAACGCGTGGTAATCACGCCCTTCTCTCCTTCGCTCCTCCATACCTGAAAGCAACGTCGCGCTTTGTCTCTCCATGGTTCTTCCCGAACGACCTCCGCAGGGTGTGACTGGGAAAACGCCTCCTCGGCGTGATCTGAACGTCGAAGCGGGGCCGTCTTCGGCTGGCGGTGCTGGGCCTTTCGCTGGGAAGCAGGCCGTCGACGCCGATCAAGAACTGGATATTTTTCGACGCCTGGTGGCCAGAACTGAGAGACAAAATGCGCTCATCCGCAAGCTTAACCAGGTAAGAGGGGCCAAAAGGGCAAATCCTTGGAACAGAGATCCCGTGTCCGACGATGATGTCGAGGATAAGCTCCCAAGTTTGGTCGATTTTCTTAATGCTCGCGTCGTCGCGCCGTCCATTACGCTCACTGCGCCTTCTCCGGCCGATACACCTTCCACTACATCAGCGACGCTTGCTCCGAGTGCCAATCCTATGCCCGCGCAACCTGCTCCTGCTCCACCCTTGCTTCCGATGTCTTCCGCTACGTCCCAACCGCTAGCGCCTCCTTCCGCGCCGGTCTCTAGCCAAACCTCGGCGCTACCTCCTGCGACAAGCTGCTCCACAGCTGACAATCCTCTCGACGCCATTGATCTACAAGCCCTCATCGCGTCTGCGGGTGACCCGGCGGCGCTCGCAAACTTACTCCACTCAAAAGCGCGTCCAGTGGATTTTGACGCCCTCCCTCCTTTGCACACCATGGTTTCAGCTGCAGGAAACAGACTCCAGATGGATGTGGTCAAAATAAATGCCTGTGGCCATCATGCAAATGGCTTTCAATGGCATCTACATACCGCTCTCAATGCTCACCACTGTGGCTCTTGATTGCATTCGTGGCAATGACAACCTTCGTTACAAGAAGATCCCTTTCGGCAATGGCGTCGGTAAACAGTCCCTGGATGATGCCCTCTTTCCTTCTGAGGACTCTCTTGACACCGCCACTTTTTTGCAAGCCTACCAGAACTGGCTCTCCGTCATAGACAAAATTACGGACGCTGCTCTTGCTAAAGGCTGGCACGATCATCATTTGCGGATGTTGGCAGATACTTCCTTCACTCTGCATCTACCTGCCTGGCGTGTGCTCGATAGGACTCTACGCACTCAATTCACCGATAAACCTTTCGTGGTTGATCCGAACGACCCTACTTACTTTGCCATGTTTGAGCGGGCTCGGAATTCTATACCTCAGCGCTCTACGGCCTACCATGACTTGCGTCCCTCTCGCTCCTCGTGCTCCTTCCTCTCTCCTGACCCTATTACTGTCTCTCATTCTCCGCGCTATGCTCCGTATGACAAAGAACGCACGCGCTCTGGGAATTCCTTTCGGGAAAACCACAAACCTGTGCTCTGCCTGCGTTGTGGCACCATTGGTCATCGTGCCTCCGGCTGCAGTGCCTCCCGCTCCAGCCGTCCGGAAAGGCCCATTCTCTGTGAATGGCGCAACGACCGTCTTGTCGACAGATCGAACAAGCACATCTGCGTCATGTTCAACGTCCGTGGCTCCTGCTCCGATCCCTCCTCTCCTACGCATGGCGAACACTCCTGCGCCCTCTGCGGTGACCAGCATCATGCTGCCGCTACATGTCCCAGAAACTAGCTTCTCTCGCATATTGTACAAAGTCATTACTCCTTATATTCCTTCTGCGTGGCAGCTCGCTCTGCATAACACGGTCCTCTCAGCCCACTATCCCAATCTTGTCCATGATATCACATACGACTCTCCCATTGGCAGCCCTCCACCTATCACTGAAACTTTCATTCCTAAGAATCTCGCCTCTGCAATCTCTCGTCCTGATTATGTCTATGCCTCTCTTGCCGAAGAAGTTGATGCGGGCCGCATGGACGGCCCTTTCTCTGTCTCCGATGCACATCGTATCTTTAACGGGTACTTTTGCACCTCCCCCCGGGCATTGTCGAAAATCCTGGTTCTCTGATGCGCTCCTTGCACCTCGCACGTCATTTATCCAAAGAAGATATTTCAGGCTGCTCTACCAACGGTTGGCTTGATGCTGCTGATTTTCCTACTCGCTACTACTCTGCCGCCCACTGCGCGGATTTTATTTCGTCTTGCCCGCCTGGGACTCAGGCCGCCTCTCTTGATATTGCAAAGGCTTACCGCAACTCTCCCATCTCTCCGAGGCACAAGCCCTACATTGCTGTCATGTGGGGTGATCAGATTTGGATTGAGCACTGTGCCGTCTTTGGCTTGGTGCCCGCCGGTGGCATTCAAGGTACCGTCACTGATGCGCTCATCGATATCCTCAAGTTTCACGACATCGAGCATACCATCAAGTAGGTTGACGATTTCATATTCTTCCGTTCTCCTGTCTCCTCTTCCCTGCCCGGCCATACCTCTAGCTTTGTTTACTCCTTTGATTTGGATCGTGTGTTTGCTCTAATCGGCATCCCCTGGCATCCTGTCCACATCAAAGGCAGTGTCTTTGCCTTTCTCTTCATTTTCATTGGTTTCCTTTGGGATTGTGCTCTCCGCACTGTTGCTGTGCCCAAGGAAAAGCGTCTGCGAACGCTTGCCAAGGTTACCGCTTTTCTTTCTCTTGCAAATCGCCGAGTCATGCGTTGTGACTGCGCTAGCATCTTAGGCTCTCTGCAGCATGTCTGTTTCGTGTACAGGAACAGCCACCACTCCCTCTCCACACTTTGCTCCTTCATGGCTAAGTTCCCTAACAACTGGGCTCTCCACCACGTGCCGGCGTCTGTGAAAGAGGCCCTTCGCTGGTGGGAATCCTTGCTCAGTGTGCCTGACACTTCTTGCTCTCTCCTGCCACGCACTCTCTTGACGCACCCGGGGCATCGGCTTGATGGTGGGTGATATGTGGGCCACTTGGAAACTAAGTGAGGGGTGGAAGGCGTCGGCCGAGACATCGGCTGGGCTGAGTCAATCACGCTGGAACTTGCCATCCTCTGGTGTCTGTCACAAAATCTTTCTGACTGCAACCTCATCATTCACGGTGACAATACGAGTGTCATTGCTGCCTTTGAAAAGGGCCGCTCATGTAACATCCAGCACAATGATTCCATTCGCCGCATGACCACTTCCCTCATCCCATCCAATATTCTTATGGTCTACGTAGCCTCCGCTGCCAACAAAGCCGATCCTATCTCACGTGGTATCCTTCCCGATTCAAGCTCAAATCTCCATTGCACTTTCCCCATCCCTGTAGAACTCTCCCCTTTTCTTGCGTCTCTTCCCCAGTCGGAGGCCACTAGGAATGCTGATGCAGCCCTCTTTGGTATCTCCACCCCGCACTCTATCACGGCCATACCTTTCCCGCAGTCACCTGCCCCACGCCACAATCTACACTCTACCATTCTTCCCAATCCGCTCTGGCTTCCTGTTTCCGCTCCTGACCGTTTCGTGCACTGGGTCTCTCCGTACGGCCTTCAAGCCATGCATGACCTTTCTTCCACCTTACCCCTTCCCTAGTAGTCCACAGACACTTTGTGCTAGCTAGTTCAGTACAACAATGTTCTACATTGTCCTCTTATTCGGCAGGCCTTGTCCGCTTCATATGCTTCTGCGATGATTACCGTGTGCCAGAAAATTTGCGCATGCCTGCCTCTGAAGCCCTACTGAGCATCTTTATAACCACATGTGGTGCGGGTTTGGTCAGCAAGGCCGCAATGCGGCAATGGCTAGCGGGTTTGAAGCTTTGGCACCAAAGCAATGATGCACTTTGGCTCGGTGGTGGTATGCTGGAGTGGTCCATTCAGGGTGCTGCACATTTTTCACCACCCTCATCCTCTCTACCCAAACGGGATCCAGTTACTATGCAGCATCTCCGTGATTTTTGAGCTCATCTTGTCCTCACGGACTCCTTTTGTTGCTGCAGCAGCGTGATGCAGTATATCACGTGATCGTATCGATATGGTGTCTGAGTTCGAAGAAGGAACTATACATTTCCTTCTTCGAACTCAGGTGAGACCCTCGTAGATTTGCTTGTACTCAGACTAACAGATACATTTCCTTCTTTGAACTCAGCCTAATTGTATCAGGTTATGGGCCCCGTGCCTTGATCGAAGGAGAAGAGCACCATTTCGTGTTTAAATCGAGGAAAGAGATTTTCAACCACAATGTCGGACTCAGAAGCAAAGAACAGCGTGAGAGGCATAAAGCTCACAAGCACCAACTACAACACATGGACAGTTGTGATGCAAGGGAAGCTAATGACCATCAACGCGTGGCGAATAATCACCGAGGACTCGAAAATGCCGACAGATGCAGTGCAGATAGAAAAGTGGCAGCTGAAAAGGGAAGAAGCGGCTGGCATCATACTGAAATCTCTAAATCCTATGCAGTATGTCCATATCGAAGGAGTTATGGACGATCCCGTTGAGATGTGGAAGAGGTTGAGGGCCACGCACTGATCCCAAATCACAAACAGCCATTTCCATGCCATGCAGAAGTTACTGAGTGTACGCAAGGAAGATGAAGAATCCCTCACAGATTATATCACCCGCATAAACACGGCCACTAATGACCTCATTGCACTCGCACCGAGCACGCTCACTATCCAAAACATTATCGATGAGATCGGGATACACACAGCGATCGCGGGACTTGATCACATCGAATACGGCGCCTTCACCTCATCTATTCTCCTGCTCAGTACCCTTGATCGTGTGACTATCACCACAGCCTTCCGAAATGAGGACCTAAAACGCCAGACCTCCTCGAGCTCATCAACAGCAGCACTATCAGTGGCCTCAAAGAAGAGGAACAACACCACAACTTGCGCTGTCTTGTGGTGTCTGCAAGAAGAGAGGTCACATGGCGGATCAGTGCTGGATCGTACATCCAGAACTCCAACCAGCACGCCGAGGTGAAGCGAATCGAAAAGAAATGGGTGCGAATCAAGCAATGGAGCATATTCAGAACGAAGCTGTGCAGGAGCTCACTGGAAACGCAAGTCTATGGCCCCCGTCCCCTTCCTACACAGGCAGCAACACTGACCTACATTGGAACACAGATACAGGGGCCACAAGCCATATGACCCCCCACCGTCATTGGCTTCGAGACTATGAAGTTTACCGTGTACCCATCCAGTTAGCGACAAACGAGGTTGTATATTTGGCAGGAAGGGGCAAGGTCTTGGTTATTC
This sequence comes from Gautieria morchelliformis, assembly GCA_015179125.1. Lineage (NCBI taxonomy): Eukaryota > Fungi > Basidiomycota > Agaricomycetes > Gomphales > Gomphaceae > Gautieria > Gautieria morchelliformis. The sequence continues at coordinate 68,667 of WHVA01000073.1, forward strand.
CCAAAATAGATGGGAAATTAGCACAAAATGTTATTTTCTCCCAAGTCTTGCACGTACCAGCACTCCAGAACAATTTGCTCGCAGTTCTCCATTTAACTACGCATCATGGATTCTCAGTCAACATCGTGAAAAATCGCATTTCATTTGCGCAAGACGGAAAACTGCGTTTCTGCGCTACCATGCAGAATGGGATGGGATTCCTAACTGGGGACACAGTACCGAATCCAGTACGCGCCCTTGCTACCTCATCACCTGCTGTGGACCGTCCGTTGTTGCACAAACGACTTGCACATATAGGTCAAGTGCGCCTGGAAAGACTTCTAAAGGATGATATGGCAAGCGGAATACATGTGAGCGAAAGTACTGAGATCCCCCAAGTCTGCAAGCCCTGCATTGCTGCAAAACAACACTGTCACCCCTTTCCAAAAAAGAGCGAAAATTGTGCATGCCACTTGATTTGGTTGTTTCCAATGTACACAGTCCCCTTCCGGTTCGCACATCATCTGGGTACCGATACTGGATTACCTTCACAGATGACTGCACGAGATATAGATGCGTCTACCTACTCAGAACAAAGGACGAAGTGTTTGATGCTGTCAAGATTGGTTTTTAGGTGTTAATATCGTGTATTAGTGAACACAGCGAATGCCCAAATCACTTGTGTGAATAAGTATGCCTTTCGGCGAATAGGGTGAACCAATAAATGTTCAGAAGATAAGAGGGCTGCCCCAACGGGGCTTGCCCTATCTACAGTCGTAGCGAAATAGCCCATGGCACTTGATGACATAACGTGCAAGGTGCCACGGAAAGGTTGTTTAAGTAGCAACAATCCTTCGCTGACAGCACAGAAAATAATTCAAAAGCTCAGGTAATGAAGATGAAGTATGAAAACTCACCAGTGATACCTAAGTCTTCTTCTGGTCGAAGATAGAAATCTACAGGAGAAGGCTAAAGACGATAGTCACAGCGAGGTCAAGTTTTGCACAAGATGGACATATGATAATTGAACTGGGGAATATACATGTGAATGTAAACTACTTATATTGAATGCTTGTATAGCAACAGCGAATGGGAAAGAGGCCGTCATGAGTCAGGGTTGGATAGGGGTGTGCAGTCGTGATACTAAATAGATGAAATAAACATACAATAGAATGGAAGAGGAGTGCGAACATGAAACGACGGAGAGGAAAGAGGGTGAAGGCACCTATGTACGAAAACACGCCTTAAGACCTGCATACACGTTACCCTGCACGGACCCTTTGTCTGTTGGGCTGATCCCACATGATCTATGGGTAGGGTGTCCCACGAATGCATTCCGGCCATATGAACACCTAAAGGGGCTGGGTCAAGAAGATGATGGGGCCAGTGATGAACCATGACGCCGGGTAGAGGATGTCAATTGTGTTTGATGGCGTGCCTGCTGGCGAATGATGTGAGCAGCAAATGGTCGTTCGGCAAATGGGGCGAAGAGCAAATGGAGCGAACATCAAGGAGGAGTGGTCAAAGAGTAGGGTGAACTCAGGCAAAGATGCAGGGGGAGCGATGAGGGGGAACGTAGAGGGAGTGAGGTAAGGGAAATAGATGGGTCATGACAGACGCCTATCGGTCCTATGAGGCACTCACAGAAAACCAGACCAATTCGCGGGTGCGAAGATTTAGGGATGACAAAGGGGGGAATACATTGGCCACAAATGGATGCAACACTTCCAACACCGAGGTATAATACACGAGCACACAACAAAGGGAACACCGCAACAGAATGGGATCTCAGAATGGACAAATCAGACCCTCACCGAAGGAATAGTTGCCTTACTGCAGCAAGCCTGCTTACCAGCATCAATGTGGGGTGATGCCCTAAAACTGTTAGTCAGAATCATCAATGTGACTCCAACCTCTGCTCTCCCAGACAAGACACCCTACCAAGCCTGGTATGGTAACAAACCGGATCTCGGAATGCTATGTACTTTTGGCTGTGCTGCATATGTCCACATCCAGAAAAGTGAGAGGAACAGCCTACAACCAAAATCCCGAAAATGCATCTACCTTGGCTTTGAGAACGGTTACAAAGGTTGGCGCTGTCTTGATCCCCTCACGAAATGCACCTTCATATCCCGTGGTGTCACTTTCAATGAATCTGATTTTCCAGGCCTCTCAATGACTACAAATACAAACAATGCAGCCACCCCACTACCTGCCGTCTTGCCTGCCCAAGCTGATGCCATACCAAATGCACAGCCCCTTCCAGTCCCCGCACCCCTCGAAGACCATCAGCCCCCTCCAGCCCCAGCACCCCTTGAAGACCATCTTGACATCTCACCCCCTCCTGAACTGATTCCAGAGCCAGATCCGGATCCCCCGCCCCTTGATCCCCCTGGCCACCCTGAGCCATTTCCACCACCTCGCCGCTCCAGCCAAACCACGATCCACCAAGATTACCACCAACTCCACGACCTGTTCCTCAGACCGCGCCCCGCTCCCGATCACGAAGATCCAGGCCCTGAGGGGGGCGCTGCAGCTAGCGCGTCAACTATTCAGGCCCTGGAGTTCATTTACAACAACTCGAATAGCCTCAGCATGAATAAGATCTCACCGGACGCCATCAAACTAGTATTAAATGCGACCATTAAGGACGATCGTGTGCCCAAGACATTTGCCGAGGCAATGCGACGTTCAGATGTGCCACTGTGGAGAGACTTGACAGACGTGGAAATCCAGGCACTACTAGAAAATGGAACATGGGTATTAGAAAAACTACCACCTGGAGAAAAGGCAATTGGCTCACGCTGGATATTTCGGATAAAACTCCACTCTGATGGATCTCTGGATAAATACAAGAGTCGCCTGGTCGCAAAGGGTTACACCCAGCATCCAGGTATTGATTATGACGAGGTGTTCGCCCCTACTGCACGATGGGCGGCACTACGCACAATATTAGCTCAGGGGGTGCTCCAAGGAGCACATATCGAATCCATAGACATATTGAATGCATACCTAAATGGAATCCTAGACAACGATGCACGTATATATATGCAGCAGCCAGAAGGCTACCATCAGGGGGGTGCAGATTGGGTATGCAGATTGAAGAGAGGGCTCTATGGTTTGAAACAGAGTGGAAGACTATGGTATGAATAACTCGGAACAGCCCTGGAGGGTATAGGATTCAATCGTCTCCAATCCGATCCAAGTGTTTACGTCTGGATGAATGACACAACCAGGATCGTCATCCCTGTATTTGTTGATGATCTCACCTTAGTGTCAGACTTGAAGCGGGAACTAGATCGGGTGAAGAGCGAACTAGGCAAAATCTTTAAACTGAAGGATCTGGGACCAACGACATCATTGTTGGGTGTGGAAGTGGAGTATGACCACTTACAAAAGACATTGAAACTATCACAAAAGCAGTATATTTGGGAAATCTTGGAGCGGTTCCAAATGTCAAGCTGCCAACCAGTATTCATGCCGATGACATCAGGTCTGAACCTAAGCTCAAGCATGGGACCTTCAACCCCAGAATAGATAGAAGAGATGCAGAACATACTGTATTTGAATGCAGTCAGTGCGCTGAATTACCTGGCAATTGCAACCCGCCCTGATATTGCGTACGCTGTTGGTCGCCTTGCGCGATTCAACTTGAACCCCAGACTGACGCATTGGGCAGCAGTAAAGCACCTTTTGTGCTATCTACAGGGGACCATTGACTTAACCCTCACCTTTGCGCCTGATCACTCCGCTGGGTTGTTCCAGACATGGACGGATGCAGACCATGGAGGAAATCCCGATAGCGGCCGATCTACCTCGGGATTCCTTACTAAGATCAGGACTGGGGCAGTTACTTGGGCCAGCAAGTTACAAAACTTCATTACCTTATCCACCACCAAGGCCGAGTTCATGGCCTCAGTCTTTGCAGGGACGGAGGGCTACAAAACCTCTTCAGCAAACTCGGCTCAAAACTCAACAAACCATCTCACCTCTATATCGATAATCAATCCGCCCTCTCAGTTGCAAAGAACCCAGAGCATCACAGGCGGATGAAGCACCTGGACCTTAGGTGCTTCTGGTTGCAAGAGAAAGTAGCCCAGAAGCCTATTCAGATCGGATACGTACCTACGAACAGCATGCCAGCGGACCTACTGATGAAGGTTCTGCCCCGCGAACTAGTAGAATGCCATTGACCTACCATGGGTCTTTATTGACCACAGATGTACTGTGTCAGGGGGATGTGTTGCTGCAGCAGCGTGACACAGTATATCACGTGATCGTATCGATATGGTGTCTGAGTTTGAAGAAGGAACTATACATTTCCTTCTTCGAACTCAGGTGAGACCCTTGTAGATTTGCTTGTACTCAGACTAACAGATACATTTCCTTCTTCAAACTCAGCCTAATTGTATCACCTTTGACATTGCTGTGTTTGCCATTGCGTGCGTGGCATTCTGGTCATGCTCATGTCTTGGTGAGCTTCTCATTGACAACCAGTTTGACCCTCAATGACATGTTTCTCATTCCACTCATATCAAACTTGGTACTGCAGCCAATGGTTTGTCAAGATTGGGTTTTTAGGTGTTAATATCGTGTATTAGTGAACACAGCGAATGCCCGAATAGCTTGTGCAGCAAAGTGTGCTGTTCGGCGAATAAGATGAACTAACAAATGTTCAGAAGGTAAGAGGCTGCCCAAACAGAGCTCACTGTAAGGGCAACCCTGGCTGGCTGTGGAGATCACACTACCACACAACTGACAAGGGGAAATCCGAAGTGTGTATAAATGAACAGAGTATACAAGAGAAGGGATTCTCACCTGACAAGGGGAAATCCAAAGAGAAAAGGCTAAGGACCCCCAATACCAGCGAGCCCGTATTATACTATGCTCCGCAGCCAGGGACAACACTTGGCACTCGCCATCAACCCTGCATCCCCCTGACCTCCCTGACCCTTGATCGACCCTGGATGCCACATACTATGCGAGTTGCTTGACTTCCGACACTGTTCTGAGAGCGGAAGTTGGGAAGTGGGGTGGAATTGGCAAAGTGAACAGAACTGGTGGAAGTTCTTCCAGAAGTGGAGTCGGAGATGGAAGCGGAACTGGAAGCAGAGTTGGAAATGGAGTCGGAACTTGGTGTGGTGTCGGAACTGGAAAACAGGGTGTCCCCTAACACTCGCCCTATCTACAGTTGTAACGAGGTAGCCCATGATACTTGACGATGTAACGTGCAAGGTCTCATGGAAAGGTTGTCATGCAGTAACAATCCTTTCACCGGTGAAGGTGCTCCTTCGGAGCCCTTCGCCAACAGCACTGATAATAGTACGAAGGCTAAGGTAGTGAAGGTGAAGTACCGAAAACTCACCAGTGGTGCTTAAGTCCTCCTCTGGTCAAAGATGGTAGTCTATAGAAGAGAGCTCAAGACGATGGTCACAGTGAGGTCAAGTTTTGCACAAGATAGACGCATGATAATTGAACTGCAGAATATACATGTGAATGTAAACTACTTATACTGAATGCCCATATGATATCAGCGAATAGGAAAGAGGCCGTCGTGAGTCAAGGTTGGATAGGGGTGCACAGTCAGGATACAAATAGACAAAACACATATACAATAGAATGAAAGAGGAGTGCGAGCATGAAACGGTGGGGAGGAAAGAGGATAAAGGTGTCATGACCTGTCTATTTCTCTTACCCCACTGCCTCTATGTTACCCCTCGTCACCCCCTAGCATCTTTGCCAGAGTTCGCCTCACCCTCCGACCACTCCTCCTCTACGTCTACTCTATTCGCTGTTCGCCCAATTCTCCGAACCGCTTTTCGCTTCTCGGACATTTCGCCAGCAGGCACGCCATCAAATACGATCAATACCATTTACCTGGCATGATGGTTCATCACTAACCCCATCATCTTCTTAATCCAACCCCTTTGGGTGTTCATATGGCCAAAGTGTGTTAGCGGGATGTCCCTTCCATAGGTCGTGCGGGATCAACCCAGTAGATGAAGAGTCTGTGCAGGGTAGCATGTATGCGGGTCCCAAGACATGGTTTTGTACATAGGTGCCTTCACCACCTTTACTCTCCGTTGTTTCATGTTCGCACTCTTCCCTCACTCTATTGTATGTTTATTCCATCTACTTAGTATCATGACTGCGCACCCCTATCCAACCCTGACTCACGACCGCCTCCTTCCTATTCGCTGATACCTTACGAGCATTCAATATAAGTAGTTTACATTCGCATGTATATTCTCCAGTTCAATTATCATACGTCGACCATCTTGTGCAAACTTGACCTCGCTGTGATCATCATCTTGAGCCTTCTCTTGGAGATTCCTATCTTCAACCAGAAGAGGACTTAGGCATCACTGGTGAGTTCTCATACTTCATCTTCGTTACCTTAGCCTTTGAACTATTTTCTGTGCTGACGGCGAAGGGCTCCGAAGGAGCACCTTCGCCGGCAAAGGGATTGTCGCTACTTAGACAACCCTTCCATGACACCTTGTACATTACATCGTCAAGTGCCATGGGCTATTTCGCTACGACTGTAGATAGGGCGAGCTCCGCTCGGGCAGCCCTCTTATCTTGTGAAAATTTATTGGTTCACCTATTCGCCGAACGGCATACTTATCCGCACAAGTTATTCGGGCATTTGCTGTGTTCACTAATACACGATATTAACGCCTGAAAACCAATCTTGACAGTATAATTGAACTAACAGCTACAGTCAAAGCATTCATTCCATCCATTCATCACCTTTTTTTTCACGTGCACTCTACGCCACATCTATTTGCGGGACAGCCTCACTGTTTCGAAGGTCGCCTCCCCCCGCACTGAACATTTTCTCAGACTCCTGCCCCACTTGGCGGGCCTGCCCTATTCCCCTTCATGGGACAACCCCCCTTTCAACACCCCTCTTTACAGACTCCTGCCTCACTTGGCAGGCCTGCCCTATTCCCCTTCGTGGGACAACCCCCCTTTTTAACACCCCTCTCTACAGATTCCTGCCTCACCTGGCGGTCCTGAGCCTTGTTTATTCGCGGGACAGCCTTACCCCTTCATGGGTCGCCCTTCCCCGTACCAATGCTTCACACAGCTTTCTGCCCTACTTGGCGGACCTGGGCCTTCTCTCCCACTAGACTCTGACTCGTTTTCCACAACTCTTACCCATACCTGTTTTACCCCTCCGAATAACAACCCTATCAACTCTGTACCACTGACGTGTTTATTCACCTCTATTAGCTGTCAAGATTGGTTTTCAAGTGTTAATATCGTGTATTAGTGAACACAGCGAATGCCCGAATAACTTGTGTGAATAAGTATGCCGTTCGGCGAATAGGTGAACCAATGAATGTTCACAAGGTAAGAGGGTTCGCCTAAACGGGGCTCGCCCTATCTACAGTCGTAGCGAGATAGCCCGTGGTTCTTGACGATGTAACGTGCAAGGTCTCACGGAAGAGCTGTCTAAGTCTCAACAATCCCTTCGCCGGCGAAGGTGCTCCTTCGGAGCCCTTCGCCAACAGCACAGAAAATGGTTCGAAGGCTAAGGTAATGAAGATGAAGTATGAGAACTCACCAGTGATGCCTAAGTCCTTTGCTAGTCGAAGATAGAAATCTCCAAGAGAAGGCTTAAGACGATGATCACAGTGAGGTCAAGTTTGCACAAGATGCACGACGTATGATAATTGAACTGGGGAATATACATGCGAATGTAAACTACTTATATCGAATACTCGTAAGGTATCAGCGAATAGGAAAGAGGCCATCACAAGTCAGGGTTGGATAGGGGTGCGCAGCCATGATACAACGTAGATGAAATAAACATACAATAGAATGTAAGAAGAGGGAGAACATGAAATGACGGAGGGTAGAGGTGGCGAAGGCACTTATGGACAAAACCATGTCTTGGGACCCGCATACATGCTACCCTGCACGGACTCTTGGTCTACTGGGTTGATCCCACACGGCCTATGGAAGGGATGTCCTGCGAACATACTTTGACCATACGAACGCCCAATGGGGTTGGATTTAAGAAGACGATGGGGTTAATGATGGACCATCATGCCGGGTGAATGGTATCGATCGTTTCTGATGGTGTGCCTGCTGGCGAATGATGCGAGCAGCGAATAGCCATTCAGCGAAATGCAAGGAAGGGCGAACAGAGGTGACATAGGGGAGGAGAGGTCGAGGTGGAGGGCGAAGCCGAGCGAACACTGAGGAGGAGTAGCGAAAGGGAAAATGGGGATACCAAGGTGCAGGAAATGCACAGGTCATGACAACCCAACTATTAGGACACCATCGGAAGAGGGTCGAGCAGAGGAGGCGGTAGGCCCAGTGATGACTGCCGAGTCAGTCCCAGGACGTCAGTAGTGCGTTTGACGGCGCGGCTATGGTAGTTGGCGCGAACAGCGAGAGTTGGTTGCCGAACATAACACTGGTGATCGGAACGAACACGAAGGTGGGGTGAGGAAATAGGAAAAACTGAGCTTTTAAGTATGGGAGATAAACACGTCATGACATTAGCTCCCATTCCGATTCATCCTTCATCATCCATGTACACCTTCCCGGTCTCTCTAACTCAATTCCTACTCTCATCGACTCTAGGGCTGCACACCGTGCCGTACAACCACGGCTGTACGGTGCTGTGTTACGGCCATGGCACCCGTACCGTCAAGGGTTTGTGTGCGCTGCTGACGGCACGGTATATGGTACGGGTTGACGCCGTATGATACCGTAAAAATACGGCCGTGTACGGTGTGTACGGCATGCATTCGGAAAAGCCCGAAAACCTTGTAGCCGAGCCCAAAAAGGTATCGGCCGACGGGCGCTACCGCTGGTAGGCAGGCTATTTACGTGGCACTCATGCTCCCGTTCACCCCTGCTGACATTCTGCCGCGCGCGCACACACCGTAGCGAGCGGCTGGGTGTGATATTATCATTATTTTAGTTTTGCCGCCGGTCGTGTGCAGTAAGGAAGCCGGTGAGTGATCTAAGTTTAGGCTGAGCTATAATAGATCAGCCTATGGATCCGTCAACCGTAATACGGACGGTACGGTACCCGTACCGTACCGTCAGAGGGGGTGAGGTGTTGATCATACGGACGGTATACGGTCTGCTGTATCTGTCAACTTGCCGTACATTATACGGCCATGGCCGTAATACGGATGGTGTGCAGCCCTAATCGACTCTGGCGCTACTTCCAATTTCATTGATAGCTCTTTTTCCTCTCGTCCTGGTTTCGTATGTACATCGCTCCGTTCGCCGATCGCTCTCTCCCTTTTCGATGGGAAGCCAGCCACTGCTGGTTTCATTCATGAATATCTAGATACTAGTCTCACTTTCAGTGACTCCTCTTCACAGGACATTTCGCTACTTGTCACAAAGTTACACCCTTCGGCCACGATCATTCTCGGGCTTCCGTGGCTTCGCTCTACGAAACCCACTATCGATTGGGGCTCCCTCTCAATCACCTTTCCTTCCAGCACCAATTCCATGCTCCCACGTATGACGGTCGCTATGGCCTGTACGATGATTTCCCCGCCGGCTATCTTCGACAGTATCCCTGAACTCCACACTGCATCGATGACTTTGCCACCGCCAGTTCCTGGTTCGCATTCGTCCCCGCCATCTGTTTTGGAACCCGTTGAACTAAACATAAAACTGTGGTGTTAAACACAATTCTAAAGTTCAATCAGAGATTTGACTTTACGAGCACACGCAAGCTTCGAAACTATTTTAATGGAGAACCCAATTAAGAAATTATACTCCGGTGAACAATCAGAATCAGTATTGGTACAGGAAGTGTAGCAATAGAGATTTAACTGAACACGTGTAGTTCTTAGATTGTGCAATACTTTGTGAGGTCAAAGAATGTTATTAGGCATCCAAGGGTCCAGATACTTTAAGGGGGAAAGCTACCTAGAGTCTTAGGACCGCGGGTCGAGTGAATTAAAGACAACAATAATCCCCAAGACGTGAAAAGATAGTTCTGCGCTTGAACTCTTCCTCAGTTCAAGTATGTCACTATTCTTGTGGCTTTTCTGGTTTTCCAACTCAACAAACGTAGGATATTAACTCACTTACCCTGAGTTAGGTTAATATCTGCAGTGCGTTGATTGATCAAGAAAGATCAATTACTCAAAAGGCTATTAACCCACTTAACTCAGAGTTAAGTTAATAATCTATTGTGTGAATTGAATAACTAATAACCAAGTCTATTAGATCACTGCTCAGAGTGGCGTCTAATGGTACAAGATTACTAATCAGTTACTCTTAGTAATGTTGCTGTTCGCAGCGCGATTAGTCAGAGCCTGCTGCAATTAAAATAGAGCACTCTTGTACTTCTCAGAGCCAATCAGAGTTGCTGCAATCTTAGACTGTAGCCAAGTCAGTGAGCCAGTACTTCGGTACAAGGCTGTGTTGAAGTCACACTTCAGTTACTCAAGGTATGAGTGGTTTGGGTGAAAGATGATTGATTGCTTCACTGCTAAAACTGCAGGCTATTTATACTGCATCTATCTAGCTTATGTAACTACTGCTAGGAACCTTGTAGAGGCTTCTACTACTGTGAAGAACCTTGTGGAAGCCACAGAGAAGCTTCAGGAAAGGTTTGGAAACTATTGGAAGGCTGTGGAAGGTTCTATTGCTATATTGGGTTAAAGTCACAGCTCTGTGACAGTAAAGCTAAGAGTATGTAAGAAACTCCCACGCTCATGTGATTATCATGTGACGAAGGAAAGTCATGTGACTTCAAGCTGGATTGATGTCATGTGATTGTCAGGTGACCGTAGATAATCAAGTGACTTTGAGGTCAGGTGATTGTCAGGTGACTGTAGATAATCAGGTGACTTTGAGGTCAGGTGATTGTCAGGTGACTGTGGATGATCAGGTGACTTTGAGCTGTTTTTGAGGTCATGTGATAGTCATGTGACCGTGGGGGATTCTTAGCTAAACTATCAAGAGATTGTTGTATCTTGTGGACCCAATGTGAGTGTAGCATAGAAATATTAATACAACCTTTCTTGAGGACATTTGAAACTAATTAACTACCTAGTAAATGTTCATAAATAGGTAGCTACTTTGTGGACGATCCCTAACACCATCCTTGGGTTACGTCCCAAACGCGGCGATTGGACCACCCTCCTACGTCCTGGTCCTTCCACCAGACATCGCTTCTTCGCCCGCTCCTATTCCGAATCTTTCTGGTTATGAACAGATGTTCGACATGGATGGCGAACCCTTACTTCTCTCAACCAAGCCGATCGAGAATCACTGCTCTGAGTCCTCTATATCGCTTCCTAACAATCTCATCCGTCCATTTTCAGTCACGAAAGAACGCATAATAGAAACCGAACCTATTCGACCAAAAACAGAGCCCGTTCCGAGTCATTCTCGCCCCTGTACACCATGTACAGAATCACTGACTGATGACCACCTCCCATTCCATTCTTCGCCTCCTGACTCACCTCCAACAAAGAGGGCAACACCGCATATAAGCCTAATCAGTGCGTCCGCCTTCGAGCTAATCGTAAAACTCGGCGAAGAAGAAACCTTCATGTTAAACATGCACCCTACCATCCCTGAACCGACTTCGCTTCGCGCTGTAGGCAATGCCCCAGCCCCGACTACACTCCTCCACGAGAAACCCCTACCGAAGGACGAGTTAGAGATGTTCAGGGCTGTGGTACCAGAGGAGTACCATGACTTCTTCGATATCTTTTCGCATGCTAAAGCCAAAGACTTGCCCCCACATCATCCCTATGACCACACCATCGAGATCGAGAACAATGGCACACCACCTCACAGTCCCATATACCCACTCTCGAACAGTGAATTAGAAGCGCCCCACGAATATCTCGACGACATGCTTGGCAAGGGATTTATCCGCTCCTCCCAATCACCTGGTGGCACCCCTGTTGTGTTCGCGAAGAAGAAGGATGGTACACTGCAAATGTGTGTGGACTATCGAGGGTTGAATCGTATCACACGAAAGAACAAATACCCTATCCCACTGATTCCGAGCCTTATTGACCAACTCAAAAGCACGAACGTCTATACCAAATTCAACCTTCGTGCCGGGTTCAATAATGTTCGGATCGCCTCTGGCCAAGAGTGGAAGACAGCCTTCCGAACTTGATATGGGTCCTTCGAATATCTCGTCATGCCGTTCGGATTAACGAATGCTCTGGCGATGTTTCAACACTTTATGAATGACATCTTCCAAGACATGGCTGACGTCTTCGTTGTAGTCTACCTCGACGACATCCTTATCTTCTCCAAAAACAGGGAGGACCACTTAGAGCATGTCCGAAAGGTCCTCGCCCATCTTCAGAAACAGAACCTCTTCATAAAGCCCGAGAAGTGCCTCTTCCATTCGAACTGGGTTGAGTTTCTCGGATTTATCATCTCCCCTGCTGGGGTCTCCATGGACATTGAAAAGACAGCTGCAATCACAAAGTGGCCTGTACCGACGAACACATTGTCCTGCCACTCACTTGCCTGACCAGAAAGGATACTCCATTCGCCTGGGACGCGAAGCAGCAGGAGGCTTTCGAAGCACTCAAAGCCGCGTTCTCACAGGCTCCGGTCCTCATCCACTTCGACCCGAGTAACCCGATCGTCATCAAAACAGACACCTCCGACTACGCCATTGCCGCCATCATCTCCCAGATCACCCCCTCTGATGGTGATATCCACCTGATCGCCTTCTATTCGCGAGGAATGGCACCTGCCGAAATGAACTATGAGATCTATGACAAGGAGCTGCTCGCCATCTTTTGTGCCTTCAAGCAATGGCGAAACTACCTTGAAGGGGCATCCCACGTCATCCTCATCCTCTCTGACCACAAGAACCTTGAGTACTTCGCGACTACAAAGCAGCTGACCCGATGACAGGTCCGTTGGTCCGAACACCTGTCAGGGTTCAACTACATCATTTGCTACCGAGCTGGGCGACTTGGCACAAAGCCGGATGCATTGACCCATCGGGGCGACGTGTACCCTAAAGGGGGGGATGGTGCTTATGCATTGGCGAATCCCCACAACTTCTAGTTGATGTTTAAAACCAGGCAACTCATTCGCACCATCATCCTTGACTCTGCATCACTGTTGACATCCATCCAACAGGGCCAGTTGACCGATCCCTTGTCCTCAGCCCACATCACCTGTCTTCAGTCTCAGTCGATGGTGGTCCCCCTTCCGAATGCGAAGCCAGACCCTTGGTCACTTGGAGAGGATGGCAAAATGCTGTTATACAAACAGCGAACATATGTCCCCGATCATAATGATATTCGCTTGGACATCCTTCGCTCGCTGCATGATCATCAGTTAGCAGGCCACCCAGGGATCAGCAAAACGATGAAGAACATTCGGAGACAGTATCATTGGCCGAACATGTCCACCTTCGTCACCAACTATATCGGTGTCAAGATTGGTTTTTAGGCGTTAATATCGTGTATTAGTGAACACAGTGAATGCCCGAATAACTTGTGCGAATAAGTATGCCGTTCGGCGAATAGATGAACTGATGAATGTTCACAAGGTAAGAGGGTTGCCCGAACAGGGGTTGCCCTATCTACAGTCGTAGTGGAATAGCCCGTGGCACTTGACGATGTAACATGCAAGGTGTCACAGAAGGGTTGTCTAAGTAGCGACAATCCCTTCGCTGGCGAAGGTGCTCCTTTGGAGCCCTTTGCCGTCAGCACAGAAAATAGTTCAAAGGCTAAGGTAACGAAGATGAAGTATGAGAACTCACCAGTGATGCCTAAGTCCTCTTCTGGTTGAAGATAGGAATCTCCAGGAGAAGGCTCAAGACGGTAATCACAGCGAGGTCAAGTTTGCACAAGATGAACGACGTATGATAATTGAACTGGGGAATATACATGCGAATGTAAACTACTTATATTGAATGCTCGTAAGGTATCAGCGAATAGGAAAGAGGCCATCGTGAGTTAGGGCCGGATAGGGGTGTGCAGTCATGATACTAAGTAGATGGAACAAACATACAATAGAGTGAGGGAAGAATGCGAACATGAAACGACGGAGAGTAAAAGGGGGCGAAGGCACTTATGGACAAAACCATGTCTTGGGACCCGCATACATGCTACCCTGCACAGACTCTTCGTTTACTGGGTTGATCCCGCACGACCTATGGAAGGGACGCCCTGCGAACACACTTTGGCCATACGAACACCCAATGGGGTTGGATTAAGAAGATGATGGGGCTAATGATGAATCATCATGCCGGGTGAATGGTATCGATCATATTTGATGGCGTGCCTGCTGGCGAAATGCGCGAGCAGCGAATAGCGGTTCGGAGAATGGGGCGAACAGTGAGTAGAGTGGACGTAGAGGGGGAGTGGTCGGTAGGTGCGGCGAACTCTGATGAAGATGCTAGGGAGTGACGAGGGGGAACATAGAGGTAGCGCGGTAGGAGAAATAAACTGGTCATGACAATCGGCTTCTGTTCCAAGTGTCGCCACGCTAAATCCATTCATCACAAACCCTTCGGTCCGCTTCGCTTTCTGCCCATCAGCCAACGACCTTGGGATTCGATCTCCATGGACTTCATCGAGGGGCTCCCCCAGTCGGATGGACACGATATGATCCTCGTCATTGTCGACAGGCTAACGAAGATGGCCCTGTTCATTCCAACATTCTCAGACATCGATTCAGAGGACGTCGCCATGCTCTTCCTTCACCACGTATTCACTAAACACGGTAGCCCCAGTGACATCATCTCCGATCGAGGGAAGCACTTCACATCCCGATTTTTGACCTCTCTCTGCGAAATCCTCGGCATCAAAGGCAATCGTTCTACAGCCTACCACCCCCAAACCAATGGACAGACTGAACGAGTAAACCAGATCCTCGAGCAGTATCTCCAAGTCTATATCAACTACCAGCAGGACGATTGGGTCAACCTTTTGCCTCTCGCCGAATTTGCCTACAACAACACAGCCCATTCGGCAACCCAGGTCACACCCTTCTTCGCCAACAAGGGTTTCCATCCAAAGCTCAAAGTATCGCTCACTGCAGTCGCTTCCGAGGACGCTTATCGCCAGTCGGCAGATCTCAAGGACCTTCACCAATACCTTCGAGATCAAATCAAGAAATCAATTACCCAGTACACTTCGGCCACAACCAGTCGCCGCATTCCAATCCCTGAGTTTCAGGTTGGCAACAGAGTATGGCTCGACTCGTGAAATATTCGCACAAAACGGCCTTCGAAGAAACTCGACCACCGAAGGCTTGGCCCATATCCTATCACGGCTAAAATATCTTCTCATGCGTTTCGCTTAGGCTTACCATTGGACCTTCGCCAGATCCACCCTGTGTTTCATGTATCCCTCCTCGAACCCGCCACGACATCTACCATCCCAGGTCGACATGCAGACCCCCCACCTCCTATCAAAATTGACTCCGCCGACGAGTACGAGATCACGGAAATCCTCAATAGTCACATTCGCCAAAAGCGATTGGAATACCTAGTAGAGTGGAAGGGATACGAACACACTCCTGACGCTATGTCTTGGGAACCCTCTTCGAATGTTACTAATTCTGCTCGCAGACTCGCCGAATTTCATGAACTCTCCAACCATACCCTCGCTTTCTGTATCTCCTTCGCCAACTCGTCCACTTCGGATGGTCTTTCAAATGTTTGGTCGACCACCTCGACCTGCAGCATTTTCCGAAGCTCCTCCTAAACCTCATCATTGAGCGAATGAAAGCTAATAGAAGAAAGAGTGTTACTCACTTGAACTCCTGCCGCATCGACCAACCACTGCTCCACATCCCCACGCGACTCTCCCTGAAGCTCCGGCCTAACCCTCGACACGGTCTGCGATCGATCAAGGAGAACTGAGTACCCAGGTGTCATCATAGGTGCAGTACGCTTGGCTGGGGTGCTTAGATGGGTCCCATAGCCCCGTTCTGCACCGCGTTTTTAAACAGAAAAAGAAGTTGTGCACAGGCCACGCAGCTACGCAGGGCCCAGACTTCAGAGATCCCATTGGGGGACCCATTACGTCTTTAACGGTTCCTCCCCACCATAGGACGCAGCGTCGTTGGACTCCGAAGCTAGGAGGGGGGTACTGTCATGATGTTACAACCATTCATTTCCAACTTCCGACCTTCAGTTCCGCAACACTTTCTGCCCCTCCGATATTTCCAACATTCCGCCCATTGTTCTACTCCCTTGTTCTTTTGACTCTATTACTCGGACCCACCGGACCCGCTTCATCGTTCATCAAGACCATATGTCCGGCCCTCCTTGTGTTTCGTTGTCAGATATGTTTTCCCAACCCCTTGTTCTTTGCCATTGTTTTACCTTACCCTGAACCCCCCTTGTAGTCCCATTGTTCCCAATTAGTTAGTTCCCACGCATTGTCTACTCGACTTCCGCTTTCCCTGGAATTTGCTTAGTACCATCCTATTACCTGTTGTCTCAGCTCTTTGTATAAAAGCCTGTCATGTATGTCTGTTATTCTGCAATCAGATAATCGCCTTCGATACTTGATTTCCTTCACTCCATCTCCTGTTCCTAGCACAGTGAGTCTAGCAAGACCTCCGTCTCTCCGCCTTCCATTTTTCCACCTCAGTTCCGCCTCAAGTTCCGACCAACCTTTAGTTCAGTACTTTCCGACTTCCGACTCATTTCTGAAATACCTAGGACGATAGTTCATTGGGGGCGCAACCTACAAGTTGAAGCCGCTGTCCTTTCCAGTTCCGACTTAGCGGAAATCTCGATACATAACACATGACCTGTCTATTTCTCTTACCCCACTGCCTCTATGTTCCCCCTCGTCACTCCCTAGCATCTTCGCCAGAGTTCGCCTCACCCTCCAACCACTCCTCCTCTACGTCTACTCTATTCGCTGTTCGCCCAATTCTCCGAACCGCTATTCGCTGCTCGCACATTTCACCAGCAGGCACGCCATCAAATACGATCAATACCATTTACCCGGTGTGATGGTTCATCACTAACCCCATCATCTTCTTAATCCAACCCCTTTGGGTGTTCATATGGCCAAAGTGTGTTCGCGGGACGTCCCTTCCATAGGTCGTGCGGGATCAACCCAGTAGACGAAGAGTCTGTACAGGGTAGCATGTATGCGGGTCCCAAGACATGGTTTTGTACATAGGTGCCTTCGCCACCTTTACTCTCCGTTGTTTCATGTTCGCACTCTTCCCTCACTCTATTGTATGTTTATTCCATCTACTTAGTATCATGACTGCGCACCCCTATCCAACCCTGACTCACGACCGCCTCCTTCCTATTCGCTGATACCTTACGAGCATTCAATACAAGTAGTTTACATTCGCATGTATATTCTCCAGTTCAATTATCATACGTCGACCATCTTGTGCAAACTTGACCTCGCTGTGATCATCATCTTGAGCCTTCTCCTGGAGATTCCTATCTTCAACCAGAAGAGGACTTAGGCATCACTGGTGAGTTCTCATACTTCATCTTCGTTACCTTAGCCTTTGAACTATTTTCTGTGCTGACGGCAAAGGGCTCCGAAGGAGCACCTTCGCCGGCAAAGGGATTGTCGCTACTTAGACAACCCTTCCGTGACACCTTGTACGTTATATCGTCAAGTGCCACGGGCTATTTCACTACGACTGTAGATAGGGCGAGCTCCGCTCGGGCAGCCCTCTTATCTTGTGAACATTGATTGGTTTACCTATTCGCCGAACGGCATACTTATCCACACAAGTTATTCAGGCATTCGCTGTGTTCACTAATACACGATATTAACGCCTGAAAACCAATCTTGACAAGGTACCTATGTAAGAAAACACGCCTTCAGACCTGCATACATGTTACCCTGCACGGACTCTTCATCTGCTGGGTTGATGTATGGGATCCTGCTTTGCGGGTCAAATAGGAGAACTTCCATGTATTTTCGATATAGTGACCTTAAAATATAGCATACAGGTATTGCTATCATTGGGGATGAACTATTTAAACTTCCTCTAATTTCCTACCATTTTTTTTTCGCCATTTTTAACAAAGTCTTTGGCTCAAAACACTTCTATTCTGTTGCAGCAGAGTTATGAATCCACATGTATCCACAACTCTGCTTATTCAAACTCCGACGCGCGTGAACCCGAACTCAAGCCTGTGGACACTTACACTGGAGGCATATAAAAAATTTCTGGTCTGAAAAACTGTTATGTAAAAAAACTGTAAAGATATTCCAAATTTTTTTAGTGTTATTAGTATAAAAAAAATTAACAGAATTTTGTGTTTTTGTTAGAATTTGTTGAGCAAGAAAATTGTAAAAAAGTTTAAAGTTTTTTGCAGGGTTTTTTATGTCTTTTGATAAGTTTCTTTGTGAAAACACAAAGAAACCCATAAAAAACCTGAAAAAAACTTTGAATTTTTTTACAATTTTCTTGATCAACAAATTCTAATAAAAACACAAAATTTTATTATAGTTTTTTTACATAAAAAAACACTAAAAATATTTGGAATATCTTTACAGTTTTTTGAACAGTTTTTCAGACAAGAAAACTTTTATATGCCCTGCAGTGTTACACACCCACAAACTCTGGCCAACCTACCGGTTCAGACTCAGCACTCTGGAAATAGCAATTTATTCCCAAGCCTCCACAACACAGTTTGTGCAATACAAACTCAGCCCAACCTATGCTACCATAGCAACAAGGCTATGCTAGGCTGTGCTGTGCCATGACTACACTCCTAAATAGAATTAGGGTCATGACTCCTGCATGACTCAGAGCCTGGCTCAGCACGTGACTCATGCTCGGACTCTGGCGTATCATTGGCTGAGAGGCCTCTTACCAATGAAAGGCTGTGTTGAGCTAATCCTCTTTAAGAATAAGGGTGTATCTTATTCTTAGACGTGACTTCTGCCTGACTCACTACCCCATTTCTGCATGACTCAGTGCATGACTCACCCCCTAATCGTGGGCTGCAATTGGTCAACACGAGTTCTGACTCGTTACCCTTTTTCACTCTGACTCACTCCCTAATCGTGAACTGCAATTGGCCAACACATGCTCTGACTCACTACCCTTTTTCTCTCTGACTCACTACCCCATTTCTGTGTGACTCAGTGCATGACTCCCACCCTATTCGTGGACTGCGATTGGCCAACACATGCTCTGACTCACTACCCTATTTCTTCGTGACTCATTCTAGTCTATTAATAGATAGTAGATACAATATAAAAGGAGGCCTTACTTCCCACCTTTCATCAGCCAATACAGTATCTTCTGTAATAATAAGTGGACTATAGAAGTAATCTCAGTAGTTGCGCGAGTGCAAAGTACTATATAAGCTCACCTATAGAGGTAATCTATACATGCGTATAAGTAAAGTGAACATAAGAAATATGCCGAATGTCTTACCTCAGTAGTTGCGCGAGTGCAAAGTACTGAGGAAAGAGGAGCTTCTAGCTACCTACTTTATAGTAAAGAAGAACAATGGAATCTAAACTACAATAGGCACATAGGACAATAATGAGTGGAACAATGAAACTGCGCATATATGTCACAATGGGGTGACACGGGGTGACGCGGTTTGCCCCTGGCTTACGTGTTCTCCTCCTACATCTTCTATCTAGCCAAGCCTGTGCGCCAGTACAGCTGCTAATCCCAGCTAGGGGGTTAGTAATCCTAAGCCTGTGCAACTAGCACAGCTGCTAACTCAAGCAAGTGTTAGTACAATCAGCCTTCTATCCACCCAAAGCCTGTGCGCCAGTCACAGCTGCTAATCCCAGCTAGGGGGTTAGTAATCCAAAGCCTGTGCAACTAGCACAGCTACTAACTTGAGCAAATGTTAGTAAAATCAGCCAATACATCATCATCTACTATCCACGTACCTCGTGTGACTTGCCAAGCTTGCACAGCTTACTAAGCTGCTAACCCCAGCTAGGGTTATTACACTTACTTAGTGTATTAATTCTCAGTTAAGTAGTTGCGTTTCTACTTAGCCACCCGGACTAACACTCCAGGTGAAATTCTGCAGAGTGAGTCTGACAATCAATTTCCTTGTCAATTAGCTCTCCAATACCCGAGACGAACTGATCAGTGACTTTCCTGTTCAGTGACTTTCACAAGTCACTTCTTAAACCCTAGTCACTTGTTTATTGCAGTGCATTGACATTAATCGGATCAGTCCACTTACAAACTCTCCTGTGAAGCCATTCCTATCTTTTTGGAATACTTGGACCCCGATAGTCGTCCTCGAACCTACAGACTAATAGTTTGTTATTCATTACGACAGTAGTGTTTAATATTCTTGCAGTTTTGTATACGACACGTTCTGATAGACCAAAGTGTTAGCTCTGACACCAAAGTCTTGAAGGGTTTCAAAACAGTTGATCCCACACGATCGATGGGTAGGATTGTTAGAAATTGATGTCACACCTACATGGACCCACACCCACGCCACGTCATTAGTTTAGATTCCGATTCCCCGCTTCTTTTCCTCAGTCGTTCAAGCTCCCCGAACGTCTGAGGTAAGAACCCATAGTTACGCTCATCATTCCGTTACCTATCACTCACTCGCACTGTAGCTAATTACAGTGCAGGTAATATAGTCGTTCAAGCTCCCCGAACGTCTGAGCTAATTACAGTGCAGACATCAACAGGTTATGGGCCAACCGCTGCACTTCTAATACCCCTACGAAGCATCCATACGTGCAGGAACTCCTTGAGACCTTCTTTCTTTTGCTGATCCTACCTCCGCTCTACCTACGCATATAGCCGTTTTTCTCGCTCCGCACCATGACCTCCTCTATCACCTCATTCATCCCCGAGAACTGGGCTCGCCCCAAAATGTCAAAATTACTCTTGGGCGGCGAAAACTACGAGTCTTGGTCAAGCGAAGCAAAAGCGGTCCTTGCTACGAGCGGACTGTGGAAATACTTCGATGCAAAGGACCCTTGCTCAGCCATTCCCCCTGACACTAAGCCCTCCGACAAGGAGCTCTGGATCGCGAAAAATACCACTCTTGTTTTTACGGTCCAGCTTATGATGGATCCTTCCCTTCATCACGTCATCGCCAGTTGCTCCACCGCTGCATCTGCCTGGAGCAAGATACACGAAGCATTCTCTACACTGGGCCCGATGCACCAGGTTTCCTTACTTAAGCGTGCACTATCGACTCGCTTCTCCCCTGGTGTAGACATCGACGTCACGCTCCTTGCGCTCGAACACACGATGAAGGACATGTTTGCCGCCGGTCCAATTAAGGAGGACGACTGGATGATAATCATATGCCTCAATGCTCTCTCTCACGATTCCTTTACCCCCATCCGCAAGCAACTTGAGAACATCCTCACTTCTACCAAAGACGGCATCACCTTCAATGGCCTTAAGGCCCGCCTCCGCTTCAAAGCTTCTAAAATTCGACATGCTAATCAAACCATCGCTGCTGAGGAGGCGCTTGCTGCTATCACCACTAAGAAACCATCTTCCAGGGCCATTTGCGCAAATTGCAGCAAACCTGGCAACACTAAAGAAAAGTGCTGGCGCCCTGGAGGTGGCGATGAGGGTGGAGGCCCACGTGCTCATGCGAAGAAAGAGAAAGAAATTGCTCTCGCCGCCGATGCCAACAACATTGCGGGGGAGACTAAGGCAAAATCAGAGTCTGCCAATATCGCCTCATCTACTGCGACCGCAACATCCCACCCGCTGTCTTTCTACAAACTAGATGATCACCTCTATGACGGCGACTGGTCCTTCACGTGCACAGCTAACACTGAAACCACATGTAATGTAGACTGGCTAGCACACCGATGCAACAGTACAGACACTCCTGAACTAGTGCTTGCCTCGATAAACGACACTCCTCGCTTCCTAGACTCTGGAGCGTCTGTTCACTGCAGCCCGTGCAAAGAGGACTTCACCAGACTCACTCCGATCGCCCCTCGTCCTATCAAGGGAATGAACAGGTCGATCGCTAAAGCTATTGGTGTAGTGATGTCACAATGATCACACTGAGTGGACAATCTCTCTCTCTGCGACAAGTCCTGTACGTTCCCGATGCCACCATTAGGCTCATCTCGGTTGGGAAACTCGGTGACGATAGTAACTATCTCTCAGTCTTCTCCAAGGACCAATGCCGTGTGTATGATCAACAGAAGAGAGAGATCCTCAAGGGCACTAGAGTGAACGGTGGACTGTATCACATTCCCACTGCCTCATCAGCGCAAGTCTATGCTAACCTTGCGCGAGCCCCCGCTAGCCTTGAAACCTGGCACAAACGCCTTGGCCACGTCAACTACCCCTCAATTATCACTATGGCGAAGAAGGGCATGGCTACAGGTATGCCTACCGACCTTTCGTCCATGCTGCCAACCTGTGAACACTGTATTCTCGGGAAGCAGACCAGGACACCCGTACCTAAAATACGAGAGGGAGACAGAGCGACTGGTAAACTAGACATCGTATTCTCTGACATCACCGGGCCTGAGGATGTACCTGCCGGTGGCAAATATTACGCTCTCAACTTTATAGACGACTACTCCAGATACACGTGGACTTATCTCCTTGCGAAAAAGAGCGACGCGATCACTGCGTTTGCTGATTGGCTAGCACTGGCTGAACGCCAATCAAACCGCAATGTCAAAAAGTTTATCACCGACAATGGCGGTGAATACACGTCTAAGTCGTATGAGAGCTACCTCCGCCACCACGGCATACGACATCTTCTCACAACGCCTTACACGTCTGCCGAAAACGGCGTTGTTGAGCGGAGTCACCGTACCCTTATGTCAAGGGCACGCGCAATCCGATCCGATGCAAACTTACCCCCCAGTCTATGGGGTGAATGTGTGCTGACCGCCGTATACCTAAAGAATAGAACCCCCACAAAGGCCATCAGCAATATGACCCCTTATGAGATGTGGACTGATCGGAAGCCTGACGTTTCGCACCTACGGGAAATTGGATGCAAAGCTTTCGTGCTAATCCAAAACCATCATGTTGCAAAAATTTACAACCGCTCTGTTGAATGCATCCTAGTTGGTTACTCATGGAACTCCAAGGCTTACAGATGCTACAACCGATCCACCGGTCAGATCCTAACATCCCGGAACGTAACCTTTATCGAATCTCAAGACTCCACCTCTCGACCACTTAATCCTGGCCTCGTAGTCGGAAACCAATCCGACGGTCATGAAAGTGATGACGATGTGGAATACCGAAGTGTACCTGTGAACAACGATCAGAGGGACGGTCACAATCATGAGGGAGTCTCAGCTGCAGGGGGAGATTACGGTGAGGACACAGCAGCTGCAGGGGGAGAGGAGAACATTGAGATACCAGCAGGAGAAGAGAACGTTGAGATACCAGTGGGGGAAGAGAACGTTGAGATACCAGCGGGAGAAGAGAACGTTGAGATACCAGCGGGGGAAGAGAACGTTGAGATACCAGCGGGAGAAGAGAACGTTGAGATACCATTGAACGACGATCGCGAACCGGCCACAATAAACCCACTGCGCCACTCCTCACGTGTACCTAAACCCTCCGCTGCTGGTGCCGCCATGCGAAACTTACCCTACACCAGCCACACCGACCGCACCATCACCGAAATCACCCCAGCCACCAACAGAGCACGCCTCGCACATGCTGCTAAGAGGGACGCTGAACTGGAAGCCAACTTTGTCGAAGATATGTTACTAGCCGGCATCGTTCATGAGGAAGAAGATCCCACATCCTTTACTGAGGCCCTGAGAGGCCTGAACGGCCCAATATGGCAACTAGGCATGGACTCCGAACTACAATCCATGCAAAAACACCATGTATGGGACCTTATCCCCCGGAGTTCTGTCCCCATTGGCAAAAAGATCATCAAGAGCAAGACCGTCTGTCACATTAAACGTGATGAATCCGGCAAAATGGCTAAGCTAAAGGTTAGAATCGTCGCAAAAGGGTTCACTCAAGTCGCAGGTCAAGATTATCACGACACCTTCTCACCCGTCGCTCGCCTGGAATCTTTTCGCCTAGTATTGTCTCTAGCTGCTACAAATGACTGGGAAATTCACCAACTAGATGTCAAAACAGCTTTTCTCCACTCTGAACTTGACAAGGAAATCTATATGGAGCAGGCCGAAGGTAGTATCGCACCAGGGAACGAGAACCTGGTATGCCGGCTGAGAAAAGGACTGTATGGACTCAAACAGTCTGGCCGCCAGTGGAACAAAATGTTAGACAAAGTGATGGTCGCTCACCAGTTTGTCCGAAACCCCATCGATCATTGTGTCTATAGCCGCTCCACAAAACTCGGCAAATCCATCATCGTGATTCACACAGGCGATATGGCTGCCACCGCCAGTACTACCGCCGAAATGGACTCCATTGTTCGCGACCTGCACACAAAAATAGATATCACTTATCTAGGCGACATACGCTGGATGCTAGGCATCGAGATTACCCGCGACCGAACGGCGAGAACCATCTCACTGAGCCAGACTGCCTATATCGAGCGCATCACCAAACGGTTTAACCTAGACACCGCCTACCCAGTATGGACTCCACTAAGTGTCGACGCAAAAAGCCTCTCTTCCGATCAGTCACCTTCGAGCCCGGAGGAAGTCGCCACTATGTCCAGAGTTCCGTACCGTGCCGCCATAGGCTCCCTGATGTACGCATCCATGTGCACACGCCCCAATATCACCTTCGCCATCAATCGTCTCTCACAATTCTCGATAAACCCCGGTGAACCTCATTGGGCCGCCGCTAAACACGTCCTAATATACCTGAACTCAACTCGCACACACCGCCTCGTCCTCGGAGGCATATCCCCTTCCATCCTACTTACAGGCTCAGCAGACTCAGACTACGCATCCGAGGCTGACAGCAGGAAGTCTGTCTCGAGTTACGTCTTCTTCCTCGGCGGCGGTGCGATCACTTGGAGCTCCAAGAAACAATCCTCTATTACCACATCCAGCTGCGAAGCTGAATACTCCTCTGCATGCCACGCGTCAAAAGAGGCCATCTGGCTACGGAACCTCTTAAAACTACTCGGCCACGAACAGAAACTTGCGACTCGCATCCAGAGCGATAACATGGGTACGATCTCCATCATCAAAGATCCATCATACCATGCACGATCCAAACATTTCGACGTTCAACACCACTATGTACGTGAACGTGTACACAACGCGGAACTCGAGTTCTACTACGTACCGACCTCCCACATGATCGCCGACATCCTCACGAAGGCCCTGCCTAGACCCGCACACGATAAGCTTGCCAAACTCCTTGGCATACGCTCCAATCCTTAATACCATCCTTCCATCGAGGGGGAGTGGAGTGTTAGATATTTCCATCGAGGGGGAGTGTTAGAAATCGATGTCACACCTACATGGACCCACACCCACGCCACGTCATTAGTTTAGATTCCAATTCTCCGCTTCTTTTCCTCAGTCATTCAAGCTCCCCGAACGTCTGAGGTAAGAACCCATAGTTACGCTCATCATTCCATTACCTATCACTCACTCGCACTGTAGCTAATTACAGTGCAGGTAATATAGTCATTCAAGCTCCCCGAACGTCTGAGCTAATTACAGTGCAGACATCAACAAGGATGTCCCGTGAATGCATTCCGGCCATAGGGATACCCAAAGGGGACCAGTCGGGAAGATGATGGGGCCAGTGATGAACCATCACACCAGGTAAAGGATGTCGATCGTGTTTGATGGCATGCCTACTGGCAAATGATGCGAGTAGCGAATGGTCCTTCGGCGAATTCAGCGAAGAGCAAACGGAGCAAACATAGAGGTGGAGCGATGGAAGGAGAGATGAGGTTACTGGATACAAGAAATAAATGAGTCATGACACGGTTGCTCCTATGTCACTTTTCACCTTCCCCGCTCCAAAACTAAGCCGAATGGCGATGACATTCACCTCACCGACTCCTCCTGCGCATGCTCCGCTACTGCAGCCTTCCTCCACCATCTGCATTCCAACTGCGCGGTCCCTGCTGATGCCCCTCTTTTTGCCTTCGAAACTGCTGAGGGTGCATGGGCCCCAATGCACCGGAAATGGTTCCTCAATCGCTGTCAGTTGGTCTGGTCACTAGCTGGACTCCCTCCGGTTCTTGACCACGGCTTCCGCATTGGCGGCACCACTTTCCTCCTTCTGCTGGGCATCGATCCGTGGATAGTGATGATGCAGGGCCGGTGGAGCTCACAGGCGTTCCTCACCTACTGGCGCCGCTGCGAGGAGATTCCCCTCTTCATCGGTTTTAACTTCCAATCACATGTGAGCATCCTCAGGCCTTCAAACAGCGGCTGCTCGCCTAGCGATTTCCCGTCACGCAGGGATTTCTGGTATCCTCTGGGCGAGTCGAGCAATGGGCCGACTGTCCGTTCCCTGCGGGAACTGATGGGTGGTGAGGTCTAGGGCCCCATTGATCTCGTGCGCGAGGCTGAGCCAAACACGGCTCGCCCCAGCCCGTTGTATCATTCTCATAGTCTCTACTCTCTATCTAGGATCTAGGATAGCTAGCGGGCGAGATGATTGGATAAGGTACAGTAGCGAGATATGCGCGCTTAAGTACACCAAAACATTACAATGTTATATTTTTATTTTTATCTTTTTCTTTATCCAAATTTTCATCTTTTGGGCAGGGCCCTATGTAAGGAATATACAAAGCGCGCCGGTCGCATGTTTTTTTCCATCTATCCTTTGTTTCTCGATCTCTACTCGTGCACAAAGTTATAATAAGTACAGCAATAGGTAATCGTCATCACTTACTACATCCAGCACAAAACTAGTCCAGACTATCCGGCGCTCCCAGTCGCTCCCGTATTGCCTTGCCATGGAACATGAGCCACACTATCGGCACAAACACCACGACGCTCCCAACGATAGAGAATATGAGGTACGTGAATTGATATCCAATTCTGTCACCCAGGCGGATGGCGTAGAAGGCGAAGGCGAAACCAAGTTCCTGGCGGATAACGTTGATCAGCTGGGATGTCTATCCAATTACTACGCATCAGTGCAAAGAGTACGGCACAATCTGGGGTACGCACATCGCCGGATTCCTGGGGATAACATTCAATGGCATATACATAGGTTACCTTTTACTGCATTGAGGGACTATGTGGAGACACGTGGAGACGAAGAATAAAGTTACCGTTGCTATTATCTGAGCACCTGCCATCGTAATGCCTATCGCGACAATCTGAAAACACAGACAGTCTAAATCATTCTGAACATTATACGGTGGATTAAGGAGACTCACAGGCAACATGTAATTCACTCTGTACTGTAGTCCAAAGCCGTACAGGAGAAGTCCTACCTGGGAGCGTACGTGCGGTCAGTACACCCGATGAATAAAACGTGTCAAGGGAGGAAAATCCTCCACGTGGATCGAAGCGACTGACTGGCACAAGGATCTCCCCAGTCCAAATTGCCCTAAGTCGTACTTCTGGCTCGTCATTTCCCCCGTGCTTCTGCCTTTCACGCTTGGTGATATAATCGATAACCATGCCTCCACCCAGTTCCCCAACAAGGCCACCGACTGTCAGCGCTCCGCCATACGCCAACCCAATCACCAGCGTGCTGAAGCCAAAATGTATCGAGAACACATGGGAAACGGTGACGGCGGGGAGAAAAGTTCCGAACCCATAGGCCAATGCATAATCTATGAAGCTGTGAGAATAAAACGCGAAGGAAGATCGCGACGTACAAACTGCTGGTAGTAGTACGGAAGGGTATTTAGCCATTCGAAGAGATGGTAAGAAAAACTGGCGCAGGTGGAGCGACCTTCCTGAAAATGTGCGAAAGACACTTAGTGCTCGCACATATGTCGACAGGGTGAGACGGCTATGTCGCTGATTAGAAGATCGAGCGTCGTGAATGTAGAGTGTCTCGGGCAGGCATAAGAAGATTATCAGCAACATAACGCCATCCACAATGGCACCAAGGAAGAAGCACCCTATGAAATTCGATCAATAGCGCGGTCTCGAGGAGGGGTTTACTATACTTACACTGCCAACCCAAGAACTGGCCGGCGATACCTGGTAGGTTGATGGCAAATAGTGATATCGAAATAAATCAGACTAACCTCCCAAGATCGGACCTACATGAGAACCAGTTGTAAGGAACACAGTAAATAAACCCATTGCTCTGCCTCTAGAGAACACTAACGTTTCAACGAGGCCCCTAGCATGGGGATAACTTACCGCTGATGGACGAAGAACATGTCGGTGACACTTGCAGCACCAAGACTGAAAGCAGCGGGAAATAACCCAGTAAATACTCGGGCGATCAGTAGGTTGGCGAACGTCCTTGAAAACCCGCTACCGAGAGCTGCAGCAAACCCCAACAGCGTCGTAAACTATGGGGGGATAGACTTCAAGCTGGGTAGGCGTGACGTAGGTGAAATAATACCAAATATATAGGTCGACGGCCGTACACGTTTGCCAGGGGATTCCAGATGAAGGGGCCGAAGCCTGGTGACACGTAGAATGTCAAGAATAAAAACATAGGCGGATGCTCACCATTTAGTGCAATGACGACAGACGTCTGGTAAGAGGCGACAATGGTGGATATACCCATATATTTCGCCATTGGAACATATGCAGGATTAATGACAGCTATGAAAACGAAGGTGAGGGCATCGAGAACTGAGCCTTGCTTGGTCAAACAGTTGAACTTACAAGCATTCATGGTCCCAAGAGCAGCGAGAAAAGATACTTGAACAAGCACAAAGATCTGACGAATATCAATTTTTGGTGAATTGCAACATGGCCGGACGGGAAACATACTTTTAGTTTCAGGGGCCAGTTCAGAGGATCTGCTGGGTCATCAGAGGGTTGAGGAATGAGTGGGAGACCATTCGTGTCTAGCTTGAGGCTGTCAAGTTTGATATCAGATTTAACTGGGCTGTCGGACATGATTGACTAGAGGACTAGGAGTGTAACCAAGAGGGATGAACTTCAAGCACGAGCAGAAGCATGTTAAATGTAAAACTTGAAGCAGCCTGAGAGCCAGAGTACTTTTGCCACGTTAAATTTCTCCTGCATATTCCAGCTAGAGTCCCTAGGTACTGCATTTTTACCTGGTCTCCCTGGTAGCTGCCGACAGATCTTCTCTAAAAATGCTCCTGCTTGTATCTTGTCTTGGTAGGGCATGGATATGGCTAAGCGTGCCAGGCTTGCTCCGAGCGTCCACGGCTGATAGGTTGTGCTCGCGAACATTATTGGGAACATTTCTGAGACCCTCGGTAGAACCACACTCCCTACCTGGAAGCCCAGCTTGCTCTCCTCCATTGCTCGCTGATATTCGAATAGCAAGTCTGTATCGGTCATATAGGACTCAACTATTGGGCCCCGGTACGAAACCCATTTCGGGTCTCGCTGTAGAGAAATATCTAGGTCAATCACCCTGATTGGAGCTGGGGGATCATAGAGCGCATATCATGAACACCGCACTTTGAACCAAAAAGCCTCCTTTCGAGTAAAACTCAAAATATTTTCGGAGTATCTGCCAAATATCTCGTATCGAGATTCAATTCTATTGTCGCGACGCTCTCCCCGGAGACGCCGTGACGATTCGAACCTACTGCGTAGCAGTCCAACCCGAGCTGATTAGTAGCTTATATGTGAGCCAATATTATCCAAGTCTCTGCTGGACTTTATTTTTGCTTGCTCAATTTCTATATTGTAGTGTAAGTAATGCAGGCACGCGCGTCATCACTCGACGCGTTGTTGACGCGTCACTGTTGCACAACGTTTGGACGCAAGTATTCACCGCGTTCCCTGGGTCAAATTTGCCGTCCAAGTAGCGCTGTCTTACAGTTTGATTACCCCAACACACCGAACAACCCCGCCCCCATATCTTTAGGCCAAAAATCCAAATTTACCCAATACTCTAGATACACTGTTCAACTGAAGTTTGAAAGTTAGCTAGGCTCAAATACCAAATATCTTCGTCGACGTTTGCCCCACTTCGCACACAGCTCATAATCAGGCACTCATTTTGAATACACTTATATCAATTGGACAACTCAGGCCACAGCGACAATATATAGGGGTATACACACAAAACACGAAAACATATACTTATTGCCCACATATCGTAGTATCAATCCCGCATTCCACTTTTTCTTCCTTACTCACCACCTGTAATTCCCATGCCTCAGGCTAGTGGCATCGAAAGTTGCGCGTGATCCATACACCAAGCCGCCGACACATGTGACGGTATCCTATACACCAACTAGAAATCACTTCCATGAGGTTCGCAAGGCATACACGGAGAACCTGATGATTCCCCAACCCAAGAATAATCCAGGCCCTGGAACCCCACATAACGCCCGGAACAAGCGCAACCTGAAGCCCACCAGCGATCTTGATAGCGATCTCGAGCAGTGATCATGAAGAAGGCAAAGGCGGAGGCCAGCCGTGCTAACAGAGCCATAGCTTGTAGGTGGGCATATACATCTGTTGAAGGGCCGATCACTCACCAAGTATCACCAAGTATCGGCTGTTTGATTCTCAGATCCTGCTGCCAGCTTTGAAAGGTAAGCATGTGATCGCCTCCAGTCTCGTGAATGATGATCATGCCCCAGAGAACTTGCGGCGCGATAATGAGCAGACCCGCAGGGGTCCTGCACTGGAGCATCAAGGCACTGTAGACAACCAGACAAGGCAAGTTAGGGTTGCGCCATCGAGTTGTCATGTATGCTCTATATGCAGGTCTGACTCGGTTGTACCTGGCGATGTACTGAGGTTCGGCACTGAGACTCCATCGGTGCTTCTTCACCAATACTGTTAGGGACACGACCACCGATATCCACACCCTGAGCAAATGTACAATGAGCGCACTTGTAGGTATTTGATGCATACTGCAATGTACCATTAGTCCGTCTGAATCAAATGTCGGCACGGCTTGGGAGACGTCAGGGACCAGTTGCGCTTCATTATTTGAATTGAACATGTCTACATCTACATGTATACATGTGAGTGCATGATATGAAAGGAGAAACTTACCATCCTCTTGGCGATGAGTGTCGAGTTGGGATCGCCCGGCGACTTGACAGGTCGAAATATAGCCCCTCTCCCTCTCCCTCTGTGTTTCTCCACTGGTGCGATCCGACGGTTCCCTCGACGGCTAATAGGCAGAGATAGAGCAATGCTTCCGCTTCTGGCGCTGTGTGATGAAACAGCCATCCTGATCATTGTCGGGCAATACATAACATTCGAGACATGTACACAAATACGCGGCGGGCAGAC
Organism: Gautieria morchelliformis; assembly: GCA_015179125.1. Lineage (NCBI taxonomy): Eukaryota > Fungi > Basidiomycota > Agaricomycetes > Gomphales > Gomphaceae > Gautieria > Gautieria morchelliformis. Next base: position 99,869 of record WHVA01000073.1, read on the forward strand.
GAAGACCCCCGCCAGAGGCATATACTATAAGGTTGTATATGCACATTTTGAAGCGCCTTGTATTTAATCCTGTCTCGTCAAAGGCTACTCACCTGTCGATGGGCGGCAGCGATATGGAAATGTCGCTGTGACATGCTCATTGCTCACAAGCAGGGGTGGATCGAATCTGAACGGGTGGCGACGCAGCGGATGGTGGTGAGAAGTAAAGATAGTACTTCGTGTTTAAACAGTACGAAGTACTAGTAGTACGTGCGTGGCTTGATCGAGTTTGAATGGGTGGCGACACAGGGAGTGGTGGCGAGAGGCAAAGAGTAGTACTTCGTACTGTCTAAACACTACAAAGTACTAATAGTACGTGCCTTGAGTATAATTTGTTGAAGTCCAGCGTGGACTTGCATTTGCCCAAAAGTCATTTGAGGTGATTGAACAATCAACATAATTGTCAGGTGGAGCCGGCTAGATATAGTTGGACAGCGTGCTTGCGGGTATACGCGGTTTCAAATGCCTGGTCTAGATGCATCTGGTCAATCCCTTTTGGAAGCAGGCCAAGGCAATCATAGCCTGAGGATAGATGGCATACTAGTGGGATAAATATACACGCTCGTCAGTTGGCAGCTTAAGGCCGGCCATTGACTCGTGTTTGCCTGGAATAATCCAGGTAAGTATAGCCTTATGTACCGCATTGATCGCCACTTACATTAGTCGATCACATTTGGCCAGGATTTGATGGGGTTGAGAAATGGATTTGGATGACAAATCCATCCAAACCCCAGGGTTACTGCAGTACTTCAAGCAGGTCTAGAGTCTTCTCTTCTCATGAATGACTATGCCAACTATACCGCAGTTTGACCCAGAGGTTGTACTAGGCTTGGATGATGATGAATGTCGACTCGGAGACCTGCATCAACTTGGCTCTGTTACTGGCCAAATACTATTATCCAAGCCGGACGGTGAGCTGGACATGTACCGATAGTTTTTTACGAGTCAAAGCCTTTGGATAAGCATGAGCTACTTTTCAAGAGATCCTCCGAGTCATGGTATCAGCCAACGTCAGGGGCAGCAAGCATGCTCTTTAAAAGACGCCCTTGAAAGTTCCAGAGTGCGGCGCCGGTAGCTGCATAGGCCATTCAAGAATTGGGCAAAACTTACAAACCTGTTTCCGTTCGGTTAAGTAATAATTTGGTAGAGAAGTGAGATGATGGACGCTTGGATCAACACTGTTTGAGCCCCACGCATATAGAGCCGATGCTGGCGGAACTTCTCCTTCATCACGTATGATAATGGTGAGATGGGGGCAGAGAATGACGATGAGGCTGATGATGACGTTGACGGTGATGGTCTAAGTTGGCATAGTTCCTACGCACATACGACCGAGTTTGGCGCGGAAGATGTTCTCCGCGAGAATCAGTATCCGAGGTCAAGAGCATCAAGGATTTTTACGCATAAGAGTTCGAGCTCTTCGCCTATTTCATCCAGAAAGTGAGCAAAACTTAAAATATTAAATTATCTCATCGCTGTAACCGAACAGGTCCAGACTATCCGGCTTCCCCAGGCTCTCCCGCATTTCCTTGCCGCGAAACATGAGCCACACTATCGGAGCGAACGCGACGCCGCTCCCAATAATGGAGAATATGAGGAACGTGAATTGATACCCAATTTTATCACCCATGCGAATGGCGTAGAAGGCGAAGGTAAAGCCGAACTCTTGGCGGATAAGGTTAATAAGCTGAGATGTCTATCCGATTTCCCCGCACATAGTCAAGGATTATATGGTGCAGCAAAGCGAAGAGACGCACGTCACTGGCTTCTTGACGATAGCATTCAATGGCATATACATAGGCGACCTTATCAAACCATTGTTGAGGCTGTGGATGTAGACGGGAGGAGAAGGCATTAATTACCGTCGTTATGACTTGAACACCTGCCATGGCGATCCCCATTGCGACAATCTCAAAACACAGGTATTATCAATCATGCTATGCTATAGTGCAAGAGGACTCACAGGCATCATGAAGTTCACTCTGTATTGCACTCCAAAACCGTACATAAGGAGTCCCACCTGAAATTAGGGTCAGTACACACGAACGACGAATAATAACTGCCAAGGAGGCAGATCCTCCCAGCATGCTTGGCGCGAGACAACTGACTGGTACAAGGATCTCCCCAGTCCAGATTGCCTTGAGTCGCACTTCCGGCTCAACCCTCTCCTTGTGCTTCTGCCTTTCATGCTTGATAATATAATCGACCACCATGCCTCCAGCAAGTTCCCCAATAAGGCCACCAACGGTCAGCGCGCCGCCATACGCTAAGCCAATGACAAGCGTGCTGAAGTTGAAATGTTGCGAAAACACATGGGAAACCGTGACGGCGGGAAGAATACTTCCAAATCCGTATGCCATTCCATAATCTGAACGATGAGTATCCCCATAACCGAAGGCGGGGGAGGGAGAAAATATAAAACATACAAATTGCGGGTAAGAGCACGGAGGGATATCTAGCCATTCGAAGTGAGGGCAAGAAGAATTGACGCAAGTGGAGTGTCCTTCCTGGGAATTTGCGGAAGACAAACAGTGATCGTATATATGTCGCCCTAGTGAAACGTTGTTGAGTAGGTTGTTGGCTATAAGATCCGGCGCTGCGAATATAGAGTGTCTCAGGGAGACAAAAGAAGATCACGAGCAGCATAGCGCCGTCCAAGATGGCAGCGAGGAAGAAACACCCTATGAAACTGGATGAATAATTGCAAAATAACGAACATCGAGAGGGGGTGAGAGGAGGTGAATATATTTACACTGCCAGCCCAAAAACTGGCCGACGACACCTGAAGATTGGCGTCAGTCGGTGACACCGAAATAAATCAGACTGACCTCCTAAAATTGGAGCTATATGCGCCCCAGTTGTAAGGAAAACGGTAAAGAAACCCATTGCCCGGCCTCTATAAAGTAGAAGTGCCTCAACAAGGGCAATAAACAAGATGGGAGTGGCTTACCGCTGATGGATGAAGAACATGTCAGTGACACTTGCAGCACCAAGGCTCAACGCAATAGGGAATAACCCGTTGAATACTCGGGAAACGAGTAGGTTGGTAAATGTTTTGGAAAACCCGCAGCCGACGGCTGAAGCAAACCCCAACAATGTCGTAAACTATATATAGAGGAATAGAATTGAGTAAGAGAGAAGCAAGCGGAATAATGACACTACCAAATATATAGGTCGACGACCATATACATTCGCCAAGGGATTCCAGATGAAGGGCCCGATGCCTGGTTACGCGTAAAACATCAAGAATAAAAAGTATAGGCTTCGACTTACCATTCAGTGCAATGACGACGGATGTTTGGTAAGACGCGACAATAGTGGATACACCGAGATCTTTTGCCATTGGAACGTATGCAGGATTGATAATAGCTATGGTTACAAGGGTGAGGAGTGAGGAGTGTATGGTCAAATAGTTTTATACAAGTATTCAGGGTCCCAAGAGCAGCAAGGAAAGAAACCTGAACAAGTACAAGTATCTAACAAAAAAGTGAATGTTAGGTGGATTGATAAGACATGGAGGAATACTTTGAGCTTCAAGGGCCAATTAAGGGGATCTGCCGGGTCATCAGAGGGCTGAGGAATGAGTGGGAGACCATTCGTGTCTAGCTTGAGATCGAAGAGTTTCTCCCCAAGATGTTTGGCGTCAGACTTGATTGAACTGTCAGACATCTAGGTTAATAGAGCCTTAGGATGGATGCACGGCTAGACTCGTTTATAAAAGAAAGCTGGGTAGATTCTGGATACACGAACGATCACGGGAACAAATGATAAGCCAGATGACCAAACCAGAATCTGGCGCGTGTGGATGACCGTGGAAGCTAGAGCACTAATCATAGCAACAACACATACTTACAGGTGCCATGAGGTGAGCTGGCAAGACCAAGAGCTGGAGAATATGGGACCCAGTAAGAGCCGTACGACCCATATATCTTCCCATGCCCTGGTCGCGCAAGAGAGTGGTGGCGACGCAGACAAAGTTCTTCCATCCGAGTCGCGAATTCTCAGCGGACCGTTTTGGAAGTCAGCTGAGCCAAAACGGGCGAATAGACTGTCACGTGACTACAGACCACGTCTAATCTTATTCATCACCTCGCACGGGCAGGCGGAATAGGGAAGTGGAAATAGGGCGGCCACTATGGACTACCAACACAGGCAATCGATGCAAACAATGAGGTTTCTCCCAAGCCCCGACTCGGAGAGTGGAAGTCGGGATTTACTACTAGTAAAGGCTGACACCGGCAGACCTGGTGCTGCACTTTCCACGGTTTTGATACTCCCACTACCTTTGGGACCATCTCCATGCGTGTTGGGGGACGGATATATTTCGCTGCCATTTCTACAGTACCCTCATCATGTCTCCTGAAACTGTCCCAGGCATTCTCCATGTTCTTACAGATCCCGGGCCCAACGTTACTCTCAACGAGTTCCACGACTGGTACAATAATGAGCACGGTCCTATGCGTATGCGTTTGTACGTCCAACTCAGCTTTAGTTTTGCTCGCTCAGGTCCAGAAGCTTCCTCAAATTTGCAAGATCTGCCATAAAATCTGGTGTCAGATATGAGGCGACCGATGCTCTTTCTCCCCGGTGGATGGCCACCTATGAACTGGACGATATTGCCTTCCTTGAACAACCTGTCTACACCCATCTTAGGCAGCACAGAAGTCGTCGCGAAGCTGGCATCATTGCTCGCATGGCTATACTCGATCGAGCCATTTATCGTCTCGTAACGTCTCGACGTCAACGCGATGCCGAACCGGGCAACGTCGTTGTCACTGTGAGCCTCATCGCCCCTAAAACCTCATCTGTAGACTTGGAGCAATGGTATATCCAGGTGACCATCTATGACTTTTCCACAAAGAATAAGCTTCAAATATTATGCTCGAAGGAACATATCGCCATGCTCTCCCTTATCCCTGGGTGGCTTCGGAGTCGTCTGCTTGTCGACGTGTCTTCCGATACTCTTGATTTCGTGAAATACATTGCTGTCCACGAGTATACCAAATCAAACGGACTGGAAGGCCCGGCGCACAAAGCTGCTCAGTGCACCCCATGGCGCGCCCGTGTCATGTCCTTTCTCAAACAGCCTGCTATCCGTCGCACTTACCGTCTTCACCGCGTTCTACCCAAGCTCACCAATGACCTTTCACATATCCCTCCCGGCGCCCCCTGCGTTATAGACTCGTTTTATTCCAAGGACGACGGTGTCAAGCTCCATTATCGTCTTGAAGGGTCCCCAACAGGCCCAGTCATAGCCTTCTCCAATGCCCTTCTCACAGACCTCCACGTATGGGACCACATAATTCCCTACTTGGCCCCTAACTATCTTGTCTTGCGATACGACGCTCGCGGACACGGTCTGTCCACTGCCGGATCCACTGAGCCCAGTGTTGGAGAACTGTCCGCGGACCTACTCAGCCTCATCTCGGCCCTCAACATCCCCCGACTACACGCCGTCATTGGCGTCTCCCTTGGCGGCGTCACGGCTCTCCACTTCGCCCTTCACAACCCTACGTGCGTCGCGCGCTTCATAGGTGCAGACTTCGATATCGCCTCGAACCCCGCTAGCAATGCTGTCTGGGAATCGCGCGTCGCATTCGCGCGCTCCTCCGGACACACAGAACTCGCACGCCAGACCATCATGGACTGGTTCCTCTCCACCTCGGTGCAAGCACCTGGTGCTCAGGCCGTCGAGCAGATGATACTTGCCACTAGTCTGCCCGGCTTCAGTGGTGGTGTCCACGCGTTGTGTAACTATGATCTGCGGGACATGCTGCCATTTTTCAATGTGCCCGCTCTGTTCGTAGTGGGAACGAAAGATGGCACCTTACCCGAGGCTATGCGTGAATTCTCTGCGACCGTGCCCGACGCACGGTTCACCGCGATCGAGGATTCTGGTCACTTACCCATGGTAGAGAACCCTGAATCTTTCTGGAGTGTAATAGCACCTTTCCTGTAGCCGACATACACCCTAAATTGTATTCTATATGACATACATCACCTCGTCCTCATACAATACTGAGCCCCTACAACATCCACCAATCAAGTAATGAAACAGAAAGCCATGCAAATGAAAAATCGTGAGAAATCGTGACTATGACAATGAAATTGAAAAGGCATGCCCGAAGAAGCCCGCCAAATAATGATGACTGTCCAACCAGGAATTGATGCAAGATAAAAAAACGTGTCCTAAGCGTGTGTGTCCATTGTCTCTTCAGCTCGACCCCTGAGTTCGTCGATCCGGATTGGCAACGAATAGAGGCGCTTTCGGGACGAGCCCGTACCCTACGCGGCCCCGCCGGCTTTGCTCGGTCTTTAGACCGGGTTTGATATCAAAGGGTGGTGTTTGTGTGAGGGAGTCTTGCGACAAGCGTTGCTCGTATGCTGACACGCGCGCCGCAACAGCACCCGTGAGTGTTCGACGCGGGCGGTGTCCCTGTTGCTCACCAGCGCCTGTGCTCGAGCTTGATCCATCGGATGGTGGCTGCACGTAGGAGGATACGTCAGGGCGTGTATCAGTGGGCAACCTATCCACGGGGTTTATTGTTTCCGTGGGTGACTCGGCGACGGGTGATTCCGTCTCAGCATCAGACGCGGTCAGCCACGACCGTCGATGTATATGGTCAGAACTGCTGGGACCCCATTTGTGTGAGTCGTCGTGGCCGTCGAATGTGGCAGCCGGTGAAGAGGTTGCCCGTGACGTTAGTGACAGCGCACGTTGCACGACCTCCATTCTGCCGTCTATCCCCTCGATCAGCACCGAATTAGCCGTCTTTATCGATGATTTTGTTGATGCTGCGTCCGCAGAACCCGACTTTCGTGGGTCCGCTTTGCTTGGACCATCCCCTTCGGGAGAAGCATCGGGATGATTCGAATCTTCTGTCGGCTGTCGGCTCTCTTGAATAGCTCCCAACTGCCCTAACCGAGGGGCAGGATTAGGATCCCGGAAATCCGCCAGTCCACCATTAACCCCGTTCCGATTCGACACATCACTACTCGAGTGACGATCAAGGAAGGATGTGCGACTGAACCGTGACCACCATGAGTCTGAGCGGCGCATTGGAATGTTGGGTGTAATGGTTGCGCCGATAATGGATGTGGTTCTCGGCGATGTGGGGGAGCTTATGGAACTATAGTCTGCGGAGGATGAAGTAACACCGGTGCCGGTGAGAGAAGTCGACTGCGTTGATCGAGACGATGGTGCCTCATGCGATTCGACAGACGCACTCCCGCCTTGGTCGTAATAGCCGGGAGATGTATCCCCACTACGCGCTATCCCCATCATGGCAAAAGTTCGGGGGAGGGAGCTCTGTGATGAATGTCTACCACCCGATCCCACAGAGGGAATATCGCTCAGAAGACTTGTGGTATCTTCAGCTTTTACATCTCCCATGCGTGCTTCGCCTTCATGAGGATCCACGAATGGGTCTACATGTGGCTTGACGGAGGCTCTGGAGCTTGCATTAGACTTATTGCGCCCTAGATGCGCCTCACCATCCATGGAAGCTACTAGGGGATTGATCTCCATCAATACCGAACCTTCTTGGATAGTGGGGACCGGGTCTTGAAACGGATTGAGGGGTAGAGCGTCCTTCTCTAACCACGCCTTGGTATTTGCGCTCCCCCCGTTACTCTCGCGCGCAGCAGCAAGGCCCGTGGCCGTGACGCCGAGTGTGGCACCGACGTTTCTCAGACTCGAGACGCTCGCATTCCAGACGTCGTTCCAGGCAAAGTTTCCGGTATTTGTCTCACGGCTCTCGATTGACATCGAGCTTCCGCCAGTACCTTGCCTGTGAGTCCTTCCCCTCCGCGATCTAGCATTATGGTACCTCCACGTGTCCGCCTCCCCTTCGTGGAGCACAGAGTCTACGTCAAATCGTCGCGCATCCTCGTCGGCAAGCATGTCGAAACGACGGCGACCAGTGGTACCATATGTTCCCCCGACGCCAATGAGCGCACCGAGACCCAGCAGCCCCCAGCCAGGACGCGGCTGATGCCATCTAGTACCGGCCATTTGAACCATAGGCCCAGGTTGATTAGAATATTCGTCTAAAGATGCATCGCGGAGATCTTCTTCCGGCATCAGTCTCCACCTCCCCTCGGCATTTTGGGAGATGTTGGAATCGAATCCCCAGGCACGACGCACCCGCCATCTGAGAAAATAATACATCCCACCCCCTACCAATCCGACAGACGCGAGAAATCCAAGTATCGACCCAACTATAATGCCTGTTATGCTTCGATTACTGAAACTACCTCCCTGTCCGCCACCTCCACCTTGTCCACTTCCTGAACCAGAGGAAGGGGATGACCCCATACCAGAATGAGTAGAGGATCCAGAGCCCCCCTGGCCCCCTTGCCCAGTATTAGCCCCAGAGGAAGGGTATGTCCCTCCCGGTGAAGTAGGTGAAACAGGCAGGGTAGTGATAGAAACCAGGGTAGGTGGCGGGGTGTAGGTGGGCTGAAATGTGCTCGATGTGGGATCGTACAGCGCAATATTGGCGCTGGCGGCAGCATTACCGCCCCATCCTATTAGCCATTATCAACTCTCACAAATTTAAAATTTTATATACACACGTACCAAAGCCAAAGAGGACTTGGCCATTGATTGGAGCAGCAAAGTGGCCAACGCGCGGCCCCAATGTTTCCGACAATCCGTCGACGGGGGACCAGACCATGGGAGTCTGAGTGGTATCAAGGATGGCGCCATCGCTGTATAATGTTTCTAGGGCTGCATCTGCGCCTCCATGAATAAGGATCTTGCCATTGGTGAGCATCGCTGAGGCGAAGCCACGCCTTGGAATAGGAACAGTCCCACCGGTCGCATTCTGGATGGACCAGGTGGGAGAGGCTGACGTGGTGTCGAGGGTGTATATGATAGAGAGCGGGGAAGGGGTATTTGGGGTAGACCCCGAGGAAAAGAAACCGCCAAATACGAGCAGGGTGCCTCCAGGAAGGACGTGGGCCGCATGTCCAACAAGACCAGCTGGTGCATTGGTCGTACTGGTCAGAGGAATAAAAGCCGGGGAGCCACTATTAGCAACTGCGTTAAAAAGATATGCGTCAGGAGTGCCAATCTGGCTGCCGTCGGCTTTTTCGCCACCAATGATGTAAATTGCGCCCGATGCTGAGGGTGCAGTATGGTAAACCCTTCGGATGGGCTCCGAAGCCCAGCCAGCTGTCTGGGAGGACCACGAAGGGGAAGTGAGATCCTCAGCATTGAGGAGAAATGCAGAATCTGCATTTGTTTGAATGGAGCTAAAGCCAGCATCACCACCAAAAACGAGTAGCTCGGAAGACGTATAGGGTGTCAGGGTGTGAAAGGCGACAGCAGGTCCCTGGGATGTGGTGCCGTTCTGTGATCCTGAGATATAAGACCACGGAGGAGAAGAGAGCGCGAATGAAATAGAGAGATCCAGGGAAAGGAGGTCATTTGAGTTTGGGGCGGAAGTGTAGGTGAACTGGTGCTGGGGGTCAGTCTTGCCTCCCGATATCAACAATTTGTCGTAGAGAATGGCTGAAGCCTGACCCCAGCTGCATGAAAGCTCGAATAAGCAGCCAAATCAGCAATATATAAGAGCATACCGTGGCACCGCTGTGTAGCTGTGACCATAGACACCACTAGCCAAGGCTACCATAAGGAATGCTGAGGTCCAGCCATGCGTCGAGGCCATTACTGACGTCGACGAGTCAAAGGTAAAGGAAAGGTCAAAATAGAAGTATCGTGAAGGGAGTCGTCAAATGTCGTGAGTATAGCCAAGGTCTCGGCTATGACGCCACAATCCAGCCGATCCAGCCGCTCAGCAGTGAAGTCTTGCCGCGGAAGTACTACAGTACTGTATCGCCTCCAGGGCATAGCCTTCAAAGTACTGTTCATGCGCCGCTCATGTCAAGTTCTTCAATTTACTGATGGAATTGGCTAAGATGATTTGGCAGGTGTCCCATTGCAGCCAGTCTTAAGTTGCATGGCAAGTCTAGCTGCGTCATCTAATGGAATTTTCCAGATCGTCGCACCGTGACATAACCACTGTTTGATCAAGTCCCGGTCTGCATGTCGTACAGTTCCTTCAGCTCCGAGTCCGAGAACTCTCCTACTAACCAAAGCTCAATCGTCAGTCCTGCAAACTCTCCAGGTTTGTAACGCATCTTGGCGTCATCAAGGACTTTCAATCCACCTGCGGCTCTCCGCCGCTCCCTCGCCAAGCGAACCAAGCCTTCCCCTTTGAATAAGCACAGCTGCAATCCAAGATGTTCCAACACGGGACAATTGAATCGCCCGTCAGCGTCCTGTCTCGTTAGGCCGTCGATGACCAGGTCTATGGCGCTGGACTGGTGTAGCGTAAGACTTGCCAAGTCGGGAAGAAGTGGTAGACATGTCGTCACGTCTGCACCGTCCACGTTACCTAACAACAGGGTTGTCAATGGTGGTCGGCATTCCTGCACCAGCCGCCTGACACAGGACGAGTCAACAACTAGCCTTTGGTCCACCGTCAACTGCAATCGCTGCAGGACCGGTGTCTCGAGGCAGTGGATCAGTGGCGCTGGGTCGGGAATGAATGGACCCATGCGCAAATCTTGCAGACGGGATAATGTTATCTTTCCCATGGGTGGGAGGGTGACATCCGACTTTACGCTCGTAAGGTGGAAAACTTCCATCTCTGGGCAGTTGGAGAGTATACTCCAGCAGTCCGTTAGTGTGAGTTCGTTGAGCTTGCCCGGGCCAATAAACAGCCGGCGTAACAGGGTGCACCGTAGTAATAATGGGATATCGCGAGGTTGAACTGATGATACTCTGAGGTCACGAAGCTTTGGAAGGGAGGAAAACGGGAGTGATGTCGGGCGGTCAATCATTAGAACCAGCCTCTGTATAAGTAGCCCATGGTTAGGCAATTGGAAATCGTCAGGCCTCAACGTATTATCCAGAAAAACCTCGAAAGCTTGCCAACGGTGGACGTGGAGAGCTAGGATCGCCAACGCATCGAATATTGCCTTGCGCCTTAAGCGATCTTGGCGACGCATGAACTTGAAGACCACTGTGATTGGGCAAGAACCTGAATACGTTGCGCATGCTCTTGCAAATGGTACGATCCTTAGGGTTTGCATGGTGTCATGCAGAAAGACCAGCTTCCAGAGCGTCGGCGTTGAGAGCACCAGCTCACGCCAGCTGCGACACACGCTCATGAGACGCATCGGTGAGTCGAGGAGGTCACTCTGGCAGTGACGAAAGATCTCCAATAGAACGTCGGGTACCATACGACGCATGGGCGTGAGCAACGCTTTGTGGGCATCGATAAGTTCGCGGTGTGCTCGCTGCTCCCGTTGTAGAGCTGCCAAAGTGGGTTGGATACGGTTTATTTCAGCGTCGAGTGCCGCATATCTCTCGATGTGGAACGGGATGAGAGACTGGCGGATTAAATCACATTCTTCGGGTGACGGTACATGGTTTGTGCCAAGAAGCTCGGATCGTAGGGAATTGACTTCTTTCATGCTGGAGCTCGTTCGAAGGTTTCTTGCAACGAAAAGAATTGAGACAGCCTGACGGAATACCCTTTTGATAGCTTCGGATTGGTGAGTTACTTCCCTCCAGCAAGCGCTATAAGAATAACAAGAATGTACGAGTACTAGTACTATACGAGTACAAGATCTACTGTAGCGTATAGATGAGCGGAATACAATACGGGAAATAACATGATGTCTTACCTCAGTGTTTGCACGGTGTCAAACCACTGAGGAAGACGGAATGCAACAGTAGCTACTTATAATCTTATGAGAATAATAAGAGAATAAAAGAATGTCTTGCGACTAAACACGGGCGTGGGCTTGCAACTCCACATTTTAGCTTTCGGTTCTGCCTTGGTCTGCACGTGACGTCTACTGCTCTTAATTCTCGTCCCTCACGCTCAGGTTTGTGTGGGTCACCCAAGCCTATATAGTGTCTTCCAATACGTCGCTCGCACCGCATTAGGCCACCGGCTCGCTACGGAAATGCAGACTTGAACCTCATACCAGGAGACCCGTCTTCAGTGTCTCAGGCTGTCCCTTCGAGCTACGCTCCAAACAGATTTCAACGCTGACGCTACCGTCGAACTGCACAAAATTTACAAGGCAAGTGAGACAGCGCTTAAACGATATATTGCAACGTGTTCCGAAATCGACAAGGAGCATGTCGCTGCTATTCGAGGCGACGGTAGATGGTGTCGAAGACGGGACCCCGCACTCATGCAGAGGGTTGCCAGAGTCCAGACTCGAGCTCGGACACACCTCATCGCCCATCGCAGCTCCGATCTAAACACTCGTATCCAGAGTCTGAAAGAGAGGGTTCGAGTAGACCCACGGTCCAAGTTCTCCTGGAATAAGACCCTTGGTGGTCCACGCTGGCCACCCCCTTATCTCCCAGACCCTGATAGCAAACTACTTGCTTAACCTCAAGGTCGCCAAAAACCATCTACTCTCTAACCACACTCGATTGTCCCAACTTCCCCGATAGATTATAGCTCGACGCGCTCGCCGATAGATCCATCGATCTGGACAAGGTCTACGCCGAGTACTATTCCCTCGAGTCAGACCATAAACTCCCCACGCACAGAGAATGGACAATTGTTTTCGCCGCTCCCAAACGCCCTATCTTCTACGTTCATCGGACAGCCCTGAGCACTGCCTTATGTCGTTCTCTGAATTCTACGATCTCGCCACCAGGCGCCTCCTCTCCCGTAACCTCCTTTTCCTCCTCACCTTCTTCAAGATGTTGCTGCTCAACGAAATGTTGCCGGAAGCCATTTCTCGAGGTTGACGCCTTCGAAAGCCTCACTATTCATCCTAATAAGCTGCCCATGGTCGACTTCTGCTTGACTACTTAGTCACACTCCGTCACGCGGAGACGTCGCCTAACTTGCAGAATATATTTATGTCGCCATACTTTATTTGTTCGTGAAGGCAACGGCGGGATAATTTATAGTACGTGGTCAACCTATAACTACATTCACAATGTGTGCAGGGATCTAATATTTAAGTGCTATGCTGGATGGTTCGTCTCCATAATGTTAAGATGACAAGAGCATAGTGCTCAAATTGATCCTTAGACATAAACAGCAACGCCTGCGACAGCACCGCTTTAAGAATTTGTGCCCCCATGCCCTGATATTTGCGCGTTAGCAGGCGGCCTGTGTGAAGTCAAGGAGCTGCCGACCTGATACCATCCGAGAAAACCCTCGGATTGCCAGACTTTGGCCAGAACATCCAAGGCACCTGTGTACTTGGGTTTCCGGGGCGCAGAGCCAGCAGAGCCGTTCTCCGCCTCATCCAAACCGTCGTCGTCGTCGTGCATTGACCGGGCTTGCACTCGTACCTTGGCCATGATATATGGATACGTTACCTATGCAGTATAATCAGTTGTAAAGCTCGATGAGCACGAAAAACCGCTCGTACAACAGTAGCCAGTGTTTTCGAAAACGCCCCAATGGCAAACGAATGCCACGGAGTAAGTTTAGTATTTGTGGTTCCCAGCAGGGCTAATCCCTTGGCGCGTTCAAAAACCCCATAGGTGATTGCAGGGTTAACGGTGAGGACCAATCCCGGCTTGATTCCAAGCCAGAGACCTCCAACCCCATCTTCACGAATGATTTCTCTACCGACAGCGAGGAAGGAATCGCTGTCATCTGTCTGCTTCCCGTGGGGAAGATACCTCTGTTTCTGTTTGGAGCGACCGACCTGTTGACGTGTGGCGATGACAGAAACCGGGATGGTGAATATCTGGGCAAGCGCGCCCGCGATGGCACCCAGAATGAGCTCCATGGCTGTAGAGATAATGGGTTTGGAACCAGGAGCTGAGGAGCGGGAAAGTCGCTTCAGATAGGTATTACGGACGAAACTGTAAAAGAAGAAATAGGCGTATTCTACGTACGGTCGTTCAGCATTTACGCATATGAAGGAAGGAAGATACTCACGCATAGAGAACGTGTTGAGCATACTAGCTCCAAATCCCCTGAAAAACCCGGAGACGCCCTCCTCACGCATAATTTTGAGCAGAAGCTTGACAATCGATAGTTGGGATGAGCTGGGACTTATTCCCTTCCCCTTCTCATCTTTGGTAGACGACGATGCGGCTTGTATACGGGTCTTGACGCTGCCAAAGGTCAGGCTGTAAATACATCTCAACGACGAGACATGCAAACATACGTGTCTAGAGGATACACGACGCTAGCAGAACAGCGTCGGCAGCGAGAAAAAGTATAAACGAGCATATACACACGCATTGCTGAATACTCCTCCCAGTGCACCTGCTAATGCATGCCCGAATGGAGTCAATGGCTCGACTGGCTTCGACGGTGCGACCATAGAGTAAAAGAGAGACGGGCTACAGAAACGGTCGGACTGGGTCGGTGGGACTCGTTTGGTCTATACCGGAGTCGGCCCCGCCAAAAGGACATGTGAAAGTATCATGTAAGCGCGCCCGCGCTTGACTATATGGACACCAACTTTCCCCCAGACTTATCCATCCAGGCTTCTGATCCAACCTCGTCGTTACGGTCTCTGGTAAAGGCTCTGTCGGTAGAACAAGATGGCGACTCAGACGAGGATATCATCGTCTCATCGCAGAGCAGCGACATCGAGTGTTACGGTATTGCTGGAAGAATATGGTATTACAGCTGACACGGGGGGTTATTCACGCTAACCTGTATGTATAGGGAAGCTGCTTATGCCATGAAAATTTATCTGGAGTCAACGACCCCACTAGAGTTTGACCCCCAATGCTCGATTTGTACAGGTCGTAGTGGCGCGGTGGTTGAACTGGGGGCCGGAAATGGGTTCTTAGGCCTGAAGATGGCTCAAATACTCTCGTCGATACCAGAGCAGCATGATAACCAGGTCAAATCTCTCGTTTTAACCGACCTCGAGGCCGTCTGCCCGCTGCTGGAGCGAAATTGTCTGAATGGATTTCTCAAAGCGACCAACGCTTCTATTGATCTCATCGTCCAGCCTTTAGAATGGGGAAACTTGGATCAAGGATGGCGACTTGCGGACCGGCTCGCTCCCATGGGCCCGTCTGGTACACCGGACCCTACTGATGCGCTCTTGACTCACATCGTGTGTAGCGATTTGGTCTGTGGGAATACGTCACCCCTACTTCTAGCTTCCTGAGTTACTTTTCTCAAGGTGTATTTTCCTGAACTGTTCGCTCCTTTACTTCGCTCGCTGCTACAATTGTCGTCTCCGCCATTTTCAACCATTACACAGCCAGTGGAAATTATCATCTCTTGTATGCTCTCCCCAGCTTATTGACATGATACTCCAATCATTAATTTTCGTGCAAACCAGACATGATTCGCAACCTGCCTAAAGAAACTCCTTTCTGGAATGCTTTTGGCACCTGGTTTAACTTCTCGCCAGTCCTTGTCCGTCGCAAGTCATCTGCCAAATTGGATTGGGAACGTTTTGGAGACCTGGAAGAAAGCACCATGTTCATATATGTTGCCACAAGGAAACCGGAAACACTGTCATGGTCTGTGCCAGATGACCTCGAGCTCATGAAGCACGGGAGCGACGCCTTCGAGACACTCCTGCTCAGGAATATGTTTCACGGAGAGTAGCCCCTGCATGGGATCATTCACTGTTCTATCTACCCAAATTCAAGGAGCCAATCCCATTCATCATCCCACTGCCGTCCTCAACTCGTCTGTCGACTTCATTGAAAGGGTCCCTTGCACTCCCTGTGTGCGTCCTCCAGAGTTCACGGTAGACGGCTTTAATCCTCTGCAATTCTGCGTCTAATTCTGCCGTCTTGCCCGCGAGAGCTATAAACGTAGAATTCTGTGCCTGCAGGGTAGCTGTGATAGCTATAATGATCGTATCAACCACTGCCATTGAACAATGAACGAGAGATTTACCTTGTGGATTGTACTGGACAGTGTTTTGAGCCGAGGCCAGCCTCCTTTCAATTTGCTGAGTAAAGCAAAGTAGATTAGCAACTTTATAATACTGGCAGGGTAAGCCGCCTCTCACTTCGATGGTTGTCTTGTACCATTGTAACTTTTGTCGAATCTCATTGGTAGCTCTGGAAAAGAATCTTGTCGAGACACGTTAAATTCTGGCAGAGAAGTTGTCATCCCTGATAATTTACTCAATAGGAAAATTGGCATGGTTCTTGAGATATGCCCCATTTTGTTGAGGATTTCTAAAACCGTCCATGATCCTAGTTGCAATGATCGTATCCTGCACGCTCTGGTCCACTTTCGATCGGAGTTCTTCGGCGATAGCTTTATCGGCCTGTAATGTACTCATAGTGTTCACAAGGTCCTTCAAGGTGCCCATGCATAAGTGAGGATAATAGCACTGTCAGGAATGAAAAATACCACACATTATGAACCTTCCGGATTAGTTCTGCTCCTCGGGTTGGCTCCTCATCCAATGAGCGCGCCTTCAGATCACTGCAAATCTGAATACGACCTTGTATATGGGTGCTATATGCGTGAGTGTGAGTACATGAAAGGAGTGCTGGAGCTGAAGGAAACAGATCATACTCAATGCTCTCTAATGTCTTCTGGATTTGCTCGGAAAGATCATTGAACTTGGTTGTCCGTGTAAAGGGCGGCTGTGCTTGTTGCTGATTTGCTCCACTAAGAACGCCTAAACACATAATAGGGATCTGCAGGCGTTTGACTCACGAGGTGGGCTGTCCAAGCGTTGACTGGCCAGCGTTTGGAGCCGTGGTACTTCCCCACAAACCACCACCCTGTTGAGATGGCTGCTGCTGACCTCCAGGATTTCCGAAGATGCTACTTCCCGTACCAAATCCGATGGGAGGACGCTGCTGATTCTGTTGCTGATTATTAAGGTTTCCGAAGATGCTACCTCCCGTACCAAACCCTGTCGACGGCTGCTGCTGGTTCTGCTGCAGACCCGGATTGCTAAAGATGCTGCCTCCTGCACCAAATCCTGTTGAGGGCTGCTGCGTGTTCGGCTGCTGACCGCTCTGTTGCTGACTTGGATTGCCAAAGATACTACCTGAGCCAAAGCTTGTTGACTGCTGCTGCGTGTTCGGCTGCTGGCTGCTCTGTTGCTGACTAGGATTTCCAAAGATGTTGCCTGAGCCAAAACCTGTTGATGGTTGCTGCGTGTTTGGCTGCTGATTGCTCTGTAGCTGACTAGGATTGCCAAAGATGCTACCTGAGCCAAAACCCGTTGATGGCTGCTGCTGATTCTGCTGCTGATTTTGCTGTTGACTATTCGTCTGGCCCCAGGCACCAAATCCACCCTGATTGGGTTGTGTGGATCCAAATAGCCCACCTGCGGCGGGTTGTTGGGACGGCTGCTGTCCAGGTAGTTGTTGTGACTGAGCACCGAACGCGCCCCCACTGCTTGCAGGCTTGATGCCGAAGGCAGAAGGGCTGCAAGAAGTGATTTATCTCATGAGCTCTGCCAGTTCGTCTAATGCTCACCTTGTCGCGAAAGCCATTTCGTGTGGCTTGCTATGTTGTGTTTGTTATTGTGGGCGTGTTTCATCCGCGCTTGGTTTGGGTCGATTTACCCTTCTCTATGGTATGGTAGGAAACAATCTCATGGCAGCTTACCCAGGCTTTTCTGAACCATTGCCGTCAGTCTGTGACACTTCACACCTCCCTTGGTGATCTGAAGGTTCGTTCAAATACTCGTAGCCATAACATAACATTAAATTTTACGCTTCTAAGATTGAGATTTTTTGCGAAGCTGTACCAAAAGCTGCAGAGGTAGGCATAGTATCTAGTCTATCATCTTAGACTCAAGGCCTCGCAGAATTTCTTAGCGTTATGCGCTAGCAAGTCCTATGATAATACTATCTTTCACAGGTACGATGCGATTTCTCGGCCCAAGCAAATCTTACATTGTATTTTTTACTAGGAATATCAAAGGTTTTATGATACAGGGCGGTGATCCAACTGGTACCGGGAAAGGTGGACAATCCATCTGGGGCAAGCCTTTTGCAGACGAGGTCCGATCGACGTTGAAGGTCAGTGAAGGTCATTACAGCCATCGTTATGCTCACATGGATATTAGTTCAATGCGCGTGGTGTTGTGGCCATGGCGAATGCAGGCCCAGACACGAATAAAGCCCAATTTTTCATTACCTATCTCAAACAGAGTCATTTAGACGGAAAATACACCATACTCGGGAAGCAAGTAGCAAAACACCGATTGATAAATTGTGAGCTCACTTTTGCGTCCAGGGTTATTGATGGGGCCGATTCGACACTGGATGCTATGGAAAAAGCGTCAGTTAACGAAAAGAACCGACCTCTACAGGAGATTAGATTGTCAAACGTAAGTTAGTATTGTTCTTTCGTCTGTGCACAACCGCTGAGGCTGGGCATGTAGGTCACGATACATGCGAATCCAGTCGCGGATGCTCAATTACGGTGACTCCCGATTTACCATATGCATGTAACTCATCCGTCTTTCATCGTTTCATGAGACCAACCAATTCTCTCTGTACTTCTCTTTGCTTCCGCGCCCTCTCAAGACTTTCCTGGCTCCTCAACTCGCTAACCACGTCTCTGGTTTTCCCGAAGTAAACCTCCTGCAATAAATTGCGCATTTTGATCTCCATGTCTTCAATCATCCGTCCGGCGTTTGTTATATGCGAGGACGCGTCGGTCAAGGGAGCATCATGTTCATGCTACCCGATGAGAGGTTTCAGTAAGCATACGGGGTCGCAACGCGTGCAACGCACCTGTCGAGTCATACTCCCGCTGAGGTTTACTTCGCCAGCACTATCTCCTGTTGTCACTAGCTGCAGCATGATTGTGCTCGTGAGTTTATAATGCGCCTGCCGCCCTCGCTCTGAAGCCTCGAAGACATGGATAGAGTCCCAGGACCCTGATGGCTGAGAAGAATCGGTAGGGTTTAGCACTGCAACACGTCAGTGACCCTGAGCTTCAAAATTGGTATTGGTTGGATCGAACCTTTCTTTAACAAAACCACGCCAGCGAAACCTCCGTCATCTAAATCCCAAAGAAAAACTGATGAAACGCCTCCTTCGTAGTACCTGGATAAGCCTTGACTGAATAAGAAGTCGGATACAAAGATTAGCACACACATCTCTCGATAGGTATCAAACGCCTCATTTGCAGTGATCTCCAATTTTCGTAGCTTCGATGAAGGGACAGTGCCGTCCTCTAACGGTGGGTCATACTCGTTTGACCAGGGTGACCTAGTTGTCAAAATCATTCAAATCGGCAGTGTGTTCAAGGTAGCAGATATATATATACCTGTAAGACTCTCCGTCACGATTGTAATCACACGCGAGGTAGTCCTTTCCGGTTGCTCGATCGGTCATGAGCTTCAGAGGCTGGTCAACGCTGCCGAGAAGGTCGTCCGCATAGTCTGGACAGATGGCGACAAGACTAGCAACGTTCTCCCCGACATGGGTGGGTGGAAGCCTCCGCATCAAATCAAGCATGCTGTCTAGTAGGTCCCCCATCGTAGCTGCAGAGTAAAGGTATAGAAAAGTGAGAGAAGGTCTTGCCAGTGATTATTGGTTTTGAGCCCGCGGCACGCCGGTTGCTCAGTGGCGGCGCTAACTACTAATGGGGAGCATACTTCTACACGTCACATCGATTTATCCACCATATATAAGCTACACAGAGATAATTCGAGACGAAGATTACAGGCGGTGGAGGTCTATGCCTGCCGGGCACCGTACAGACAAAATTTCTGTTACATTCATATACTACAGGACGGCATAAAATGAGTCGTCAAACCTCGTGATTGACTGCTATACCCACCTCGCTCACGACACACCATCCGACACATTTGGATCAGCAATGCCAACTACGATTGGCAACTCATGGCCGCGTCTTGCCATTTCTCCAACTTGTACAACATTGAACCGTTTGAACCTTTCATAATGCTGTACCACGCTGATGCCACACACGGTCTAGCAAAGTCTGAGATGTGAACTGGAGACAGTAAAATTGTGACCACTTACTTTCAGTACCTGTACAAATATCACGATTTCCGGGTGCTCCAAGTCCGCACTGTGTCCAACATCCGACGGTACGCAGTTTGCAAGTAATGGTATTAATTCTGGCTTCTTGATCTTGTCGTGATAGCGGAATGTGAGTTCCAGTTTGTACTGAAGGCAGATTGATGTTATTGGTAAGCTCTTCGGGGGACAGGCTTGCTGCTCACGCGATATTTCCGCGAGCCGTCCGGTTTCTCAGGAAGCGACGCGAACGCCGAAGGAATAAGTTTTTGCGCGAGCACAAGAATCTCGGGCGTACTTGCAACACAGGACGCGGACACCGGGGCAAGTCGAAGTACATGTCTGGGGTAAGATGATTAGGAAGTTGATGGAAGACTACCTGGACAAGAACTTGAACTTGCTTTGTTCTTGTGACGCCTGTGCGTTCAACGTTTTCGAGATGGTGGATGACCAGCTTCACGGGATCGACAGGGGGTTTGCATGAGATAAAAATAACTTGAGAGGACGAGTTGATCGCAGTGTGAGGAGATATATGTAGCAAGCATACCGCATGGTGTTCCCGTATGACAATTAGCTATTTGGTGTCAGCAAATTGGGTTGTAGAAAAGACTTCCGTCGCACCAAATCTCTTCTCCAACCTTGGTCTCTTGAGGGCTTCGACTTCCCTCAAGACTTGGTGTTCAAGGTCATCATCGTCCAAATCGCTCCCGTGACCCTGCAGGGCCTGGGAAGGCGGCCAGAGCTCGTCTGCTATCTACTGGTGTGACAGCACTGTCAAATATGTCGGCCAGGGCGGAGAAAACGGCAGCGCACCGCCTCAAAGAGGTCGTAAAGCTCTCCAACAGCATTCTTCTCTCGGCCTTTGTCGCAGGTTGCCCACACGCCCGGCCCATCGATGTTATTCCTGGATGGGATATGATTCTGCAAAAATGAGCTTGAGAGAAGGTGAGCTTGCAAGTCGCTGACCGCACGCTTCCTCTGGCCGCTCTGGCTTTCGGCCTTGCGCTTGTTTCCTTGCCGTGGCATCCTGGATGTAGTTATTAATATACGCGAGCACGTATCAGGACGTGAAATCAGTGTTCCGGTGCAGGAGGCGACACAGCCTTTGAAAAAAATATAAGTACTGGTGATCAGTAATGCAGAGCCTCCCTACTAGTATAACCACCAGCCGTTCGTTGACAATTCGTGGCCAAACACGTTCTCGGGGAGTCGGGACCAAAGGCGCGAAAATTGGGCCGCAACTGCTGTGTAACGGACGCTAATTAGCATAATCTAAGAAATCTTCTGCGCCTCACGACCAACTTCTATCTCCCTAGTCAGCCATGCGCATAGTCGTCGTCGCTCACTCGTTTCTCATGATCACTTCCGTCCTAGCATCCACGCCTTCCCGGATATATGGCAGGCAAGGATCCGCTATTACCCAGCCAGCAGCAACGACCACTGCAGCGCAGTCTACTGCGGCCCAAGCGACCACTACCAGTGCGCCGTTAACGTCGAACCCAGTGGTAACATCTGCCCCGACGACGACGACGACGACGAGCGCACAGACTCGCCCTGCGACAACGACATCTGCGTCCTCAACGACAGCAGCAGCCTCGTCCACCACGGCAGCATCAACAAGTTCAACATCAACCCCCACAACTGCCACTTCCTCATCGTCTTCCCCGTCATCTACTGAGGTTGTCACCTCTGCAAGCGTATCTACAGACGCTCAGGGTGTCCAAACTACAGTAATTGTTACGAACACGCCTTCGCCCGCATCTGCGACCGCTTCTCCGTCGTCCACCAGCACTTCCCAAGACAGTTCTGTTCGCCCAGGCACTATTATAGGTCTTTCTGTGGCAGGGGGCATTGCCGCCCTTGCCATCATCGGTTTTATTATCTGGAAACTTACGCGGAAGCGGTTCGCTGATCTGGACACTGACGGTGAGCCTCCTGCGTACTTTAAAAAAAACGTTAGGTACATTGCTTCCCTCAGAGGCGATCAAGTGGCCTGAACTCAATCGAGAACACACAACCAACGACGAGGGCCTGTCACGTCAGCCCTCTAATCCCTACTCGACCAGTGCAGCATCACGAAATGCATCGACGCTCGACCAGACAGAATTTTCGGACCCGTACGCCGTGCCACCACTTCCCCAGTTCAATCCGAACCAGCCGTACCGTGACGATCCGTATGCTGCTTCCAACTCAGGGTACTATGACCCATACAGAGGACCCATCCCACAGACGTTCCACGAGGGATCGGTGGACGGACACGAAAATATCCCGATGAGCACATACCCGCCTGGTGCCCGGGGCAGGAGTCCCGGCCCTGGGGCGGTTTATGACATGGGCGGTCGTGGATCGCCTGCACCCGGACGCGCAAGTCCTGCCCTTGGCCCAATCGGCTATGACGCGGGGGGACGAGGATCCCCCGCACCCGGACGCACAATCAGTCCTGGCCCAGCCGCAGCGTTAGGCCTGGATAGGCGGCCGACGCCCGGCGTCCAGAATGCTTACGGTGGACCGCCGGAAATGGCCGTGAGGAACAGAAGCCCGGGGCCAAACGTCCTGGGATAGATTTTTGCGGGCATCACGATCGATGCAATGAATAGACTCGCCATGCATGTTCGTTATTCCCTTCCTGGATTTCCCTTCGTCACTGCCACGGATTCTCTTCGTCTAATCATATCGTGCATGCCACACTACCCAGCAATATCTCTCCCTTCCACTTGTTTTCATCCACGCATTCGCAAAAGCGGTTTTACCAAGGACATATGAATCCCCCGTATAGCTATACTATATCCTTGCTTCTATGTATGCTGCAGTGCATGCGGTGAATTTGCAGGCTTGATTGTTCGGTATTGATGGTTTTTTTTCTGCAGCCACATCGATCGAGTGTATGATGCGTGTAAACATGCGTGGCTATGATCCCCGATGGGATCACCGGGAACACCTGCTGCGGTTCGACCCTCGTGTAGTCCAGATCAATACTGCGCTGACGTAGTACGCGTCTGCGCATAATTCTCTTCAGCAATACAAAACATTTTGGACATGCAAAATTTGCGCGCTCGCGTTACTTTGCCAGCTGTAACCACCTCAAATGATGCTATATCGGAAGGTAAACGGTCGCGTGCTTCACCAGGTTCCTGCCCTTGCCTCGCTTGAAAGGCGGTAGACTCGAACCCAGTCTCGCAATGGTAACGATTAGAAGATAGTCGTTCTAAATCTATAAAAAGTAGAACGATTATAGAGACTGGTTCGAGTCTAGAAAGGCGGGCGCTGGGCTATTCCGGCAATCACGTGACTCTCAGAATTACACTCCTAGCACGTGCCCGCAACGCGTACACCACTTCCTCATCAGTCGCAGTTCCATACATCAGTCGCAGTTCCATACATCAGTCGCAGTTCCATACATCAGTCGCAGTTCCATACATCAGTCGCAGTTCCATACATCAGTCGCAGTTCCATACATCAGTCGCAGTTCCATACAACCATTCGTGATATCGGTGAGTGACATGGGGCACGTCAACGAACACCGGATGATTTCAATGTGACTTCCACGCGTCTTGGAGGCTCTGCGCCACGTAGAGTTCATGCCAATGGTTATTCTAATCTATACGGTTCGGGTCCCTGGCGATGGGGTTGCCAGCGCTTTCTATCCTCCGTTCCGGCGACCGAGTCGTTGTCGGCACAAGTTCCCCAGACCACTCCTCAAATAACCTTCGCGTCTTGCTGGCGCGGCCTCTCGCCGGTTTCACTGCTAGTGACAGCTCTCTTCAGCAGCATTAAGTAGCCAAAGGCTGTCATGCTTGCGCTGGAAATCGCAGTGCACTCTCTAGAGAACTTCAAAGTACTCCGATTGTGATCTCCGGCGCCCAGCTTTCTATGGGTCACTCGTTTCTACCATCACTGCTGATACACTTGTTGGACGTCTTGTGCAAACCGCTCTCCCTGGAAAACGCTGTGACCTGCATGTCAGACCCAACATCACCCAAGAGGACATATGTGCATAGCAACCGGTACTCGACGAGAACCGAAATCACAATCAGACATGACGTCACGCGCCAGGCCGGCGAATCAACAAGAATCGCAACAGGCTTGAGGAAGATTCAAGGATGCCCCTACATATTCGTCCGGGGGCGCGGTCATCCTTGAAGAATACCTATCTGCAAGACTGTCAGGACAGTCAGCTCGTCTTGACCTTTAGGCCAGAGCGGACAAGGCGTCCCAAGATGTCATTAATCTGCTTGTATGGTAGATTGCGCCTGGGAGTGCTCGGCCAGCACGGTATCTGATGTGTGGAATATCAAGTACACTTGAAAGCAGTCGCGTGAGCGGAAACATGAGAGTACACGGGTTATATATAGCGTGTGCCTAGTTTTGATCACCTAAGGCCTAAGTAACACGGCAGCCCAGACACTACACTTTGCCATCCGAGTCTGCCAGCGTTTCAAGGAAATCGCATTAGTTGTACTTCTGTGGAAGGCTTCGTCTGTTTCGTTGCCGTACACCAGCTCTCCGAAGCCCGCACCTACCACGCACCGGTACGCACCGGTACGCCCCACGCCGAGGACGATAGGAATGTCCCCATACTGCAACCTGGGCCATGCAACTGGCCCAGTACAGTACAACAGATCCCTGCAAGGGCTGGGAATTGCGTACGAAGGCTCCAGCTCGGAGCAAGGGACTGCCGGTATCTGATCGGCCTCCCTCTACTAGTAGTACCATGGCATGCCTTCTACCACTCGGTGAGCGAGGATGCAACACAATCAGAACTGCCTGAAGATTCTAAGGTAAACCTGATACAGCCTGGCAGAAATCCCAGATCAGCGTAGTCTACGCTGCAGGGGGTCATGCTTGCACTCGACAGACGACATCATATGTGTCTTTCTGATCGATCGCGATCGAACCAATACCGTATATTTAACGACACCGCAACCACCAGCTCAGCCACGGCTAGGAACGACCCACGATGCGTAAGTAGTGCCAATTGGTGCTTTATGATCAACTTGTGTCTAATCGAATGATCTCTAGGACCTACAATGTCGAGCTCATCTCTCAGGAGTGCCACCCCAACTCCCAACGCGCCTCGATTACCTAGCCGTGTCAACTCTTATGACGGCTCAACCCCTAGTCACCGGGACGTGTCAGTGTCATACCCACATATTTGCTCGGAATCCCTCAGTAATAAGAGTGTCCCATGGCTCACCTTGAATGTTAAATGCCCTCATACGGCGAGGACCGAATCCAGCCTCATCCCTCTTTACAAAAAGCCCCGCTCTGCCATCCCAGGGGAAATTGTCCTTATGCTCGATAAACCGGAAGCCATTCATGCCGTCAAGGTCTCAATTCGCGGCACTTCATCCTTCGACGGTGATGAATCCGCCCAGGGTGGTCGTTGGGCGACCTCAATCAGGCATCAGGATACTTTCATGGACGTAACACAAACCTTGTGGTCTAGCTCAGAAGGAATGCCAAAAATTATGGAATTCTCCCAAACTCCTAAGGATGGCAAACTACAGGGCAAGTTTACCTTTCACTTCACTTTACATCTCCCCAAAGCACTTCCTCTGGACCCCTCACAGCGCGGGGACCCACTACTGCATTCGAGGTCTCTGGGCGGTTCGGAGGACTCACACCATTCGGAGGACTCACGCTCGTTCACTTCATCCCATTCGGGGGACTCACACTCGTTCACTTCATCCCCTTCAGGGGACTCACACGAGCCCTCACACGACCACGCCCCGCCCCCTCACCACCATACCAAACCCTCGCATGACCACGCCCAATGGCCACATCACCATGTCAAGTCCTCACACCCCAAGGCCCATTCCTCACAGGATCATCCCGTGCAGTCCTCATACCCTCCTTCGGGGGCATCGCGCCCTCGTTCCAAAACCTCACACCCCCATGCCCAACCTTCAGACGACCGTGCGCAGTCTCCACACCTCCAGTCACAGCCGTTGCAAGACACTGTGAAGCCTGTACACCCCAACTCGCAGATTTCACGTCACCTGGCAGAACACCACTGTACGGAGATTTCTCACCACCGTAAGCCGCCTCCGCGCTTGAGCTTGGAGCTTTCAGCTCAGGATGCACAGTCTCCACACCGTGATGGGCAGTCTTCCCACCCCCATTCGCTGTCCTCACACCTCAGTGAGCAGTCTCCACAGCCTCACTCACAACCTCGCCCCGATTTGCAGTCCTCACACCGCGATGAGCAACCTCCACAGCCTCACTCACACCTTCCACACCACCTTGCGCAGTCGTCACACACTTATTCCCACCCTTCCCAGACTGTGCAGCCTCTCCACCCCCATTCGCAGCTTACCCACCACCATGTGCACTCTGAACACGCCCTGTCGCACGCTTCACCTCATGATATGCACTCTCCGTACCCTCATTCACAGCTTCCCCAGCACCGCGCCCAGTCAACAGACTCCCATCCACACCACCGTATGCACTCTGCGAACCCTCTGTCACAGCTTTCGCACCACCGGGCGCAGTCTCCACACCCCCACTCGCACCACCATTCCACAGACTCACTCTCGATCTCACACCCCCTTGAGGAGGAGCCCTCACATCCCCACGTCACGTGTGATTTACCGGGATCTTGGTGGAACAAACGTAGTCCCGTGAGTTTTGACTATCAAATTGTTGTCACTGTAGTTAGAGGTGCCCTGAAGGCAAATACGTCGTGAGGAACCGTTTTAGCATTTGGACATGACTCCAGTCTGACAGTCTGGCGCATATAGTTTGAATATGGACTTCTATTACGCTCCGCATTCTAGACCTGACCGCCCCTCGCTCTTACGTCAAAAGGCGTATGCACTTGGCTCCCTTGCCCCAGACCCCTCGAGTGATCCAGTGGGTTGGCATACAGTAAGTCCGCCAGGTAACGTTAAAGGGAAGCTTGCGGACGGTCGTTCGGTGGAGGTGGTTTGCACTGTCAGTTGCTTCCCTTCCCATACTATTTCGCTTTATTTGACCGTTTCCTCAGTTTTCTCTAGCGAAGCCGGTGTGTCCCCAACAAGTGGCTCTCATGCGTTGATTAACATGTCCAAGCTATGCTACAGTCGCGGAAAGTTTATTCCCGTGAGCCTTGCGGTGCAATGCCTGGATACCAGTGCTTTGGACCTATTGCAATCACCTCTAGCTGTATCCGTCTTTCTTCTCCAGTACATTTTGACGGGAAAGAATGCGCAGTCGGACAAGCTTAGATCCCCGCGAGACGTAAAGATGATCCCGATTGCCCGAGCTGTCTGCTGGCATTCGTCAGCTTCCGCCGGAGAATGGGACGACTGCAGGACATTGACGGGTGAGATCGCGTTGCCTGAGAAAATGCCCGCAACCTCCATCTTGCCCAAAGTGAGGGTTGAGGTAAGCCGTACGTTTCAACCCTCCGGGCGACAGTTCTTGACCATGAGACTGCGACAGTATCATGTCGTTATGCTCCCATTGGATGTCGATGGCTTCACGCCTTCAGATCCACATTCATTTGTGGTTGATCAACCCGTACGAATCACGACACACGACTCTGATGCACCATCGTGCTCTCAGGTACCACCCGGATCCGCTAATCCTCAAAAAGACGATAAAGATAGTTTCCAGCAGATGATGAACGCTCTGGCTATAATGCGTCGATAGACAGGTTGACATCCATCAATTTGGTGTCAGTCCTTTTTCCCGGCTTATCTATGCATCAGGTACTTGTAAACTAGTCGACCTGTGTATATTGGCATTTATACTGCTCCTCCGCAGCTAGCTCTAGAGAATACAGTATTGTAGTACTACTGTATGTACTGCAACAATGCACAGTCGATAGTTGGCATAACAACTGATCAGATAATGTATGTAAATGTGTTTGATTGGCCAGGTAATATATACGACAGGCAACAGCATATTTAAAGGACTAACCAGTGACGGCAGCAATCAAGTAGGTTGTCGATTCAGTTAGTGTCCGATTCTGCCTGAATCCGCCGCGACACCAAGTATTACATTCCGTATAGACTGTGCATGTAGCAACATGTGAGGCCAAAATCAACAAGAATATACCATCAACCAAGGTATGGAATGAATATAGGAACCTGCCCAGAGATACTAGGATGTTCGCAGCCCCAAGGCACATTCGCAGATCACCTGAGCACGTCTCACAACCGTTTGTTGTCCCTCTTGCCCACCTCGGGTGACCTTCACTAAGCCAGGAAAAACACTGGCGCCCACTCGACAGGCCTCACCACGCTCACTCTTAACGCAGCGTTTTACGAGCTCGATCTGTCTTGGATATAAGATCGCGCTAAGCTCTGGGACGAAGGCACGGTAAAACGCATCGATGATGCCACCCGATGTCGACTTGGATCCATGGAGCATACGAGAAAATGCATATGCCGAGTCAAGAATAGTCGTGAGGGTTGAACGGGAATTAGAGAGAAGGGGGGCAAGTGCGGGCATGTGGTCGGAGACAATGAATTGGGACATTTCCGGGGAACACGAGTCCACGGCGGCAGAGAACGTCTGGCGTCGCCACACACAGGCGACGGTCGGATCACCTGGTAAACTCATTAGTTGATGCACTCAGACTAGGTGGCCAGCACCACCTACGGTCGAAGATGTGCTCGTGAATGCGGGTCAAGTGTACATTGGCGTCGTGCGAGTTGGTCACAATCAGGCAGTTCACGATGCCTTCAGAAATCGTTTCGGCAACGATATGCCGTAGTAGGTTCTGCACTACCATGGGCGAAGCTTCGGTTGTATCCAGTGGCGCGCTGCCTTGGATATCGACGAGTGCAGCATCGCGTAATTCTTCAAGTGGGACAGGGGGGTAGCGAACCATCTCCCCTGCCCAGCGATTGATGAGCTTTTCAAGTTGGGAAGCTGCGTTCTGCAATATTGAAATTTCAGCACGCGGCTATGCATTATGAGAGGCCAAGATCGCACCTTGATTGAGAAATCGTCAACAGACGACCCTCCCGCCTTTTGACCCAGTTTCTGCCATCTGTCCTGGTCGTCGCCACCCTCCAAGACAGTGATGCGCTGTCGGAGCAGTGCGACCTGCCGCTCCTGTTCCTCGAGTTGCTGTCTTTGACTCTCGACCTTCTCGTGTGCGATTCGCTACATGTATACGATTCAAGATTAGGTAGTGTACAGCACAATCATGAGAGGCATACAAAGTTTGCTAGCGCATAGCGGTACTGCTCGCCAGACACAGTGTCCACGGTATGGGCACTATGGGCACTGCTATGGTCATTCATGCTCGCCGGCGCTGGGGATTGCATCTGATGCTGATGTTGCATCTGCTGCTGCTGCTGGTAGGGATTGTTGGGCTGTAGGTGAGGATTGTAGGCCATGGTCAACACGGTTGTCTGCAGGTTACAGTAAGGGGCGAGCTGTCAAAGCGTAAGTTTGGGCCGAGCAGTGACCGTGAAGGCCGCCCGGAAGTACTTTCACAGCATATGCACCGCCACTATGGCTCATACACTTCTCGCGATTTTGTTCGCGACCTCCTCTGCTAGTGGTGAGACCATAGCTTTTCGGTGGCCAGCATCCCCCCGCGCATTTCCCAGGCTCGCCCGACCACGTCCCCCTTCTGAGCTCGACTTCGAGCACGTAGATGCGTCATATCGTGCTGCTACCTATTCTGAACTACCCGCAGACGGCTTCCAACGCCTCCCATTCTCTCCTCTCGAAGAAGACAAATTGGAATATGAGTGGCAGCGGCCTGCCGTCAAGCGGTATCGTTCCCAGTCGTTCACTTCCTCGGGGCGGAGCTCTAGTGGTGGCAGACATTCGCCGGTCAATCAGCGTAGCGACCACGGAGCTCTACACGTCAGCGGGGACATGAATGAATACGAGATTGTTCTTGGCTTCAATGTGGATCATTTGGCCCACTTTCTCTGTCCCGGCATTGACAATTGCCACCAAAAGTTTGAACTCGTCGTGGATGACCTTGCCTTCATAGGGCACCCCGTCTGTGTCGATGAGCGTGGGAACTGGAGTTTTACATGGGAGACACCTTCAGAAAATGCTATTACGGGTGATCTTCCTGAAGGAACGAAGGAGGGACAACATTGAAAGTGAACACAGAGGCTTCTTCGCAAACCATGCTCCAACTTTTCCATGTCGTGTTCGTGCTGGATTTGCCAGACCCGTCATCATCTGCATCTGGGAACCTCAACAAATACTTCGACACCATCTATCAAACCGTAGCCTTCTCTTTGACGGCAGTGCTTTTCAATGAGCAAGTCCTCCACAAGTATGTCGAACACGAATGGGATCTGCTCGTCAAACTCAAAGAAGATTGTATGTCTAACGGTGAGTTCCATGTGTTCAATAAAACGCTGCGGCTTTTCGACCCCGGGACAACAGGCATCTCACATGACAACTATGTCGCACAAAGCTTGAAAGACTCTTCACTAGCGCGTGCCTTCGAACACATATATACCTCAATTCGCGCCAATGCCCTGGCGCGGCTCACCCTTCACAACATTTCACTTGACCTGCAACTTCCTCCCTTCTTGGACTCGCTCCTCCGTGCCGACCCTTCAGACCCCGGAGGCTCGTCTTCGCTTGGCTGGTCGGGACAAGGTAACTATGACGATGACGACGACGAGCGTGGAGACGATGACTACGCTGATTGGGGACCTGAACTCTCTTTCGGCTGGAAGCTTCCAGCACTCACGCCTTGGAAGTCACTTCTGCTTCTGGATATAGACTCAGGGGATTGTGACAAAGCAGATCCGCTGCAGAACTTAAATAGACCTGGGCTTACGACTGAGGAGCGTGACATTGCTGAAGGGGTGTCGCGTTTCCTGGACAGCGCTTCCATTTTTGTGCCGTGCGTGGCCTGGCCTGCCTTTGCTTGACTTTGCTGACTATGGATGGTCAGTCTCAGTGATATGGCGACGCTTTTAGACTGGGATTTGCACAAGCAGGTATTTCCCACGGTCAGGTATCTGGTGCAGCGTAGACGAGCGAAAGTCGTAGACCTGGTGCGGTCTAGTTTGAAGAGTATATTCACGCTACCCGCGCGCATAGAAACACCGTATGTCGGCCGCCTGTGTTTCCCTGTCATTGTGCTGACTACATTAGTATCTCTGAGTTGACTGCTGACTTCGCTCAGGCATTCCCGACCTTGCCTCCGCTACCGCTCATATTCTCCAGGCTCTCGTCCTCGCCCGACAATTTCTTTGAAACCGTAGTCAAGTCCAAAGAAAACATCCCCACTTACCAGACTGTCATAATCTGGCTGCTCAAGCGTGACCTCCTTGTCATGCTTCATATGCGATTCCGGCTTGTTGCCACGCCAACTCTCAAACAACTAGTTGCAGCGACACGCCGAGAAAGGCGGAAGATGCGGGAGCGTCAACGCATGTATCAGCAACGAACAATACGCGGAAGGCGACGAAAGAGCAGTGCGGAGAACCATAACGGGAGTCCGAGCTTGAGCCGGAGCCGGAGTCTGCTACGTTCGGTGGCGTTACCGGAACATAACGAAGAGGCCGTGCATGACGAGTCAGGAGAAGATGCATCTCTTTCACCAGTCTCTCAATCTTCAGTACGCGTGAGTCGGGACATGGCTCAGCGGCCTTCATTTCGTTCGCCGCCGTCTAATGGTGATTACGACCCACGAAGCCCAACGGTAGTACTGCCAGGAGAGCATCGGCAACCACGTCGTCGGTTTTCGGATACATCGTCGTTGATGCCCAGAGAACGGGTGATGCGGCGCTGGCATGGTAGGAGAGATGAGGATGGCGAGGGCAATGGCGATGACGTCGAAAGCGAGTCCGAGTCTGACCCAGATGATCCAGATGACCTGGAGGCATCGAGTCTAATCTCGACCCCGGAGAGGGCGACTCCAAAGGAACGGAGATGGCTGAGGGGTATGACGATGGGCAAGAATCCTTTAATAGCAAAACGGTTTGAGGTGTATGTATCTCGCGATCATACCCCACTGTTGGATTTGCTGACCGCGGGAACAGTATACATAAATACTTCGATGGCAAGAAGACGGTCGACGAAATCCTTCACAAGGCGGAGATTTCAAGAAAACAGTTGCGGGAGGTGCTACATCATTTTCGTGATCATGTAAGCTTTTTCAAAGTCCTTGCGATTTTTGATTGATGGCCGCGATAACCAGATCACGCCATTCCTTCACCCGTAACCCAACGTCCTTTCATGTTTATAAACACAGACTCGATTAGGCTTGGTCTGGCAGAGGCAGAGCTACAATTTCACATCTACCGTTCGACAGCAGCACCGCATCCTCAGATATCACGGGATCCATCTAAAAGGCGCCATCAGCCCAACTTATCTAGGAACACGATGGCTCGCCAGAAAATCTTGTTGGTGGTCGGAATCCGCTGCCAGGTCCCCGGGCTGTACTCGGATAGCCCATCTCGAAGCACCGGCTAAGGTGTGGATCGCCGACAACGAATGGTAAGCCATGAGGCTTGAAGGGGCAGTATGGCACCGGTATTAGAGCAGATGCTGATGGAGATGGTATGGACGAATTCGATAATCATTGTTGTCCATAAATACGATCGAACTACTCGAACTACTAGACGTCATGCCACATGCACAGGCCGGTGTCTTAAATTTGAAGCAGTGACCCCCGTCACAAAGCGCCACTCGATATATAACAGCCTATATTTCCTTCGTTGCTGCTTCCTTTTTCCTGACAACCTCATCGCGCCCGTTTGTCTGAGGCCGCATCTGAGCCGTTTGGTCCCTATTGCCAGCATGGCCCCGGTCCATCCCTCAACCATTAATTTTTTCGACGACGCAGCCCTCAACGATACCTATGTCGATTCCAGCACGTACTATGGCAACGACCTCTACACTCGTTCGAGGACTTACAGTAGCGTGAACTCCACCCGTTTCCCAGAGAACGCCGAGCTTCGCACTCATGTATCTCTCTCTTCAGGCGCACCTCCATGGCTACAATCCTCAACGACGTCCCCAGTTCGACCAGGACGATATTCGCCGCTCGCGC
This sequence comes from Gautieria morchelliformis, assembly GCA_015179125.1. Classification (NCBI taxonomy): domain Eukaryota; kingdom Fungi; phylum Basidiomycota; class Agaricomycetes; order Gomphales; family Gomphaceae; genus Gautieria; species Gautieria morchelliformis. Next base: position 132,841 of record WHVA01000073.1, read on the forward strand.
AGACTATCGCATGACGAAAAGTCTTCTGCCGGTCCAAGACGCTTTCTCATCGACGTAGACGAGACCATCCGTCTTGTGTTGGAGCAAGAGGACACCGATGGCGATTTTCAGATCAGTATCACCGACTCAGGGCCAAAGGTCATGTCCCTTGGCACTGCGACCAGCAATGGTTTTAAGAGTTTTGACATCCGAGTCAGCCATGATTTATCCCTGCAGTGTTGATTCGTGTTGATCTATTCCAGGGTACTTACATGCTCTCCAATCTCCTCCAAGAGCTCGCGCTGGCACGCGACCATGGCAGGAAGCGCATTGTTCTCGATGAGGCTCGTCTCACAGAGAACCCTGTCTCACGTCTTTCTCGCATGATAAGGTCGTCTTTCTGGAATTCTCTCACCCGACGCATAGATGGTGACGGTCTCGAAATCATCTGCGCCGATCCCAAGAACCGTTCGGGAAAGTTAAACCCTCGCATATATGTCCCTCATGGCGAGACCCAAATGGCTCTATATTACCGTCAAGTCGCTATAGACAAGCCCCATTTACGTCTTGAAGTCGAGGTTCTACCTGCAAAATGTGATGATCCACATTTTGTAAAGAGCTTGAATTCTCGGCCAGGTATTCTAGCGCTGGCAATGGATGAAGTGGATGATGGACATGGCGGAAAAACACTGAAGGGCATCCCATTTATCGTCCCTGGCGCCAGGTTTAATGAGGTATGCCTTACTTTCTTGAATATCATTACATGAGGATTGCCTAATCTTTTCGGTCGATAGTTGTACAACTGGGATTCTTACTTCATCTCGTTAGGCTTACTAGTGGATGGCTACATAGACATGGCAAAAGGCATGGTTGAGCATTTCATCTTTGAAATCAAGCATTACGGCAAGATTTTGAACGGGAGCCGCAGCTACGTGAGTTCTTTCTACTACACGAATGTCGTATCTCTTATTGCCTTCTCTCCTTTAGTACCTTTGCCGGACACAACCTCCATTCCTCACAGATATGGCCCTCCAAATCTACAACCAGTTAGACCGAACTAAGCGCGAGGACAACAGGGCTTGGCTGAAGCGTGCAATCCAGGCTGCTATCAAAGAGTATCACACTATCTGGACTGCCCAACCCCGAATCGATCCCAAGACGGGTCTGTCTCGCTATCGTCCTGATGGTTTGGGCATTCCGCCTGAGACTGAAGCGACACACTTCACCCACATTCTTCAGCCCTATGCGGACAAGCACGGACTCTCCGTTCTTGAATTCAGCGAAAAATATAACGACGGAACATTAATGGAACCGGGACTCGATGACTACTTTTTGCACGATCGGGCCGTGCGCGAATCAGGGCACGACACCACGTACCGCTTTGAGAAGCGCTGCGCGAACTTGGCGACCATTGATTTAAACTCGCTGCTCTATAAGTACGAAGTGGATATCGCGACCGCTATTCGAGACGTATTCGACGATACATTGGAGCTTGAGGAGACGTTTCCATTATCTCCATTTCCGCCACCACCTCGCGCGTTTGCGGATGACGTACGAGAGTATTCGACGTCGCGCGCGCAAACGAGTGAGGAGTGGTTCCGTCGTGCAGCCCTACGTAAGGAGAGGATCGACAAATACCTGTGGAACGATGCCAAGAATCTATATTTCGACTATGATACGGTTCAGGAAAAGCAGACATTATATGAAAGCGTGACGGCCTTTTGGACACTGTGGGCGGGATGCGCGAGCGAGGAGCAATGTTGTAAGCTAGTGTGAGTGTGTAGCTGACGGCGTGTATCTGCGTCTCGCTGACATTCCAAATAGTATGCACTCTTTGAAGAAGTTTGAGGTGATCGGTGGGTTGGTGTCTGGAACCGAAGAGTCGAGAGGGAAAATCTCCCTTGATCGTCCGAATCGACAATGGGATTATCCGTGAGCAGTACTATGTGATACCTGCGGCACTTGCTGATGTGTTTCTTGTGGTTTAAAGCTACGCCTGGTGAGTCACGGTTCCGGATAGCATTTGGTTACTGTTGTTGAGCTTGAATTTATGCAGGCCTCCTCATCAAATCATGGCTTGGGTTGGATTAGAACGTTATGGATATTTGGACGATGCACAACGTCTAGCTTATAGATTCCTTTACATGTACGTTGTCGATAATGTGAACCGGATAAATCCTAATCTTGTTGGATCGCAGGATGACTACTGCCTTTGTCGATTTTAATGGTGTGGTTCCTGAAAAAGTAAGTAGGTGCTGATATAAGTGATGCTCTCTGCGCTGATTTCATTTTGGCAGTTCGACGCAGTGAAACTGTCCCATCTGGTTGATGCGGAGTATGGTAATCAAGGGATTGATTTCAAGTACATCCCGCGAGAAGGGTTTGGGTGGATGAACTGTGGGATATTCACATTTTGCATCGTTAATGGTGTTGATGTTTCATTCCAGCTGCATATCAAGTTGGCCTATCTTTCCTGACTACTCACATGCGACGTGCTGTGGCCGCATGCACCAGCCCTGAGGTGTTCTTCAGGGGTGGAACCGTCGTGGGCGCACCTCCTCTTCCCGTCCACCCGACAGATCCTCTCGGATTGGCCATGCAATCGCTATCCGTGAACTAAGCGATTCCGTCTGCTTTGTACTACACTCACCATTGTGCCTTGTATCTGTATACGCCTGTCCGTGTTTTCTTGGATCTCCTGTGACACATTAACCGACTGCATAAGCATCCCACTAGCTACATTCCTCAGGGACCCATATCCCTACCGATAGCTATGATATGTATCTATGAACATAATATCTATGAAATGGCGTTTTACGGTAGCAGTCAACTTTCAATCTTATAGGCCTACAGTAATGGATATAATAAGGGAACAGTACCCGTTCAGAAGTCGTCAGATCCACAGTTTCTCTGTCAACTCAGATTGGGAGAAATCCATCAGCTCTATTTTGGACGTGTCGAGAGATCATCGCGGTTAGATTTTTCATCTTCTGTCGCATCGTGGGCTCGTCTCATTTCTCCTGCGCCTGAGAATCAAGATGTCCAGATTATAGTCCACATTGGCGTCGAGCTCGGCAGAGCTCGGCGCCAGGAGGAGAGGTCCGTGCCCGTAACCCCTGTGCCTTGAGACAAGGTATTCCCTAGCGTTAAGGTCGGCGTATCGCAATAGGTTAGCCCACACTCGTGCCGGCATGCTGGCCGAAATCTCGCACATGCGTTATGATGGTACTGGGATTTTGGAGCATAAGTTGAAGATGGATGTGCTGCGTATGAAGCTTGCCGAGGCTGGGAGCCCGATTCCTGATTCGATGTACATCAATTTCTTCCTCAATTCGCTGCCGGAGGAGTATGACGCCCTCGTCAGCACGGTCAATTACGAGCGTGACACTGTTGAAGAAGTTGTCAGCAATCTTCGCCAAGTCGAGACGACACGACGCCTGCGCACGGCAAGAGAGTCTGCCACTAAAGGCAAACAGGGCAGGACACCACAGGGTGCGAGGGGAGGTTCGCCGAAGAAGCGCGTGGGACGTTCCGGCGAATGCTACAACTGTGGGGGCCAGGGCCATGGGGCTAGGATCTGCCCTTCGCCCAAGAAACAGAAGGAGGCGAAGAAGGGCTGAGATCTCAGATGCGAGTTATCGATTATCGATTATCGATTAGCCCACGTCTGTCCGCGAAGCCAGATTCCGGGGCTGCTCGTAAAGTTGAAAGGGTGTATACTTCGTCTATGTACTCCGAGTATTCTAAGGTCGCAATAGACAGTCTATCTGTCATCCCGGATAGGTGTGGCGGCAACGTTCCATTTTCAAAATTTACTGCTCTACGACAGTATCCGCATTTGCATCTGTGTTGATGTTGTCTGAAGAACCGGTTGAAATATTTGTCGTCTCATCAGCGCCGACACACGTCTTTTCACAGTGTATTGGACCTGGTGCCCATTTTCGCCACCCTGAGGTTGTCCCAATTATCTCCCAGCCAAGCCAGCCGTCGAGGTTGCATGGCTCTCATCAACACAGATAGACTGTGTGCTCAGCGACTCTGCATTTCTAGCATGGTACGCCATCGTCTTGATTCTTCGCTGAGCTCCACATCGTACTGTAGTCCTCAGCGAAGCAGCCACGATCGCGGGCATTCCGTCAATTCTAACCACCAACTTCACCTCTGATTCCGTCTATTCTTTCGTTGGCTCAGAGACTAGTCACTGTGGCTCTGGAATTCATAATGATACGCTTCAAATACCTGATCTGACTTTGGATGATCCACCGGCACCCTTAGACGTTCTTGAGCCTCTCGTGTCGCGATTACTGGCAGGCTATCGTCACGCCGACACATTACTGCTTCTTCCGGGATTCATTCCCATCCCTTCCGTTTTTCCGTCACCCTCGCTCTCAGCTACAGCTGGGTTGATCCATCAACGAATATGTTTCGACCAGAAGTGGCATCTACTCTTCTAGCATTCCCTACGACTGAGCCTTGCCCTTCAATCCCTTTCCTACCTCTACACAAATGGACGGTGATGCACCAAACGACAGTCACTCGTTTAGCCGAAAACCTGCTAGAACTGTCACGTATGCACCTTTGCTGGTAAGGCCTGCGTCATCCGGTATCAACACTCCTCAAGGCAGACAAAAACCACTGTCAAGCGTCGGCATCCTGGAAGATCTCCATGATCCAAATCACACACGTATCCTTGTAGTTAGCTTTGGGGGACAGACAATTCGCCGGCCATACACTGGCAAAAGTCCATCCAGGACACCTCCCATTGTTAATGATGTACATTGTACAGCTGGAAATTCTGGAGTAGATATTAGGCGTCCCACTGGAACATTCTCGCGTAAAGGCTCGACGAAGATATTTATTCCTGGGGCCCACACTCCCGCAAACAATCCGGCATCACCACACAGTCCAACTATTCCTCAAATATCATCTACAATCCTCGTTGAAATGGACGGCAAACGTACTCTAGTTTCAGATGTATCGATCTCGGAAGAGGAAGAGGCCAGCCTTCTACCGTCTCCGTCTTGGATCGCCACCTTCTAATTGGTTCCTCTCAGGAGATGAAGATCTTCCCCCAGGGTTCTACGTCGCACCTAGAGATGTTTACATGCCAGATCTTATGGCTATTGCGGATGTCCTCTTGGGTAAACTGGTATATGAGATTCCTGTGAAGACACGACGGCGTAATAGAATATCACAGGGATGCGGGACTGTGTCTGATTGTGCAGCGCAGTCGACGCCTTTGGTTTACGGTGCGTTTCTGTGGCATTTGTTGGTGCCAGCATCAAGACATTGGGTGTGCCGACAGTTCCTCGCCCGATGTTTGTCGAAGAGCATGGGCTTCGGCTCCTGCTGGAGGCCGAAGGGACCGGTGTAGAGCTTTCACACCACGAATATGAATCCGGACAATGGGTCAATAAGGTGGAGGAGGCATATCTTAAGGGAAAGAATGTGAGACCTGCTGTGGACCACGATGAGAACGAACAAGAAGTCAAGAATCTGTCAACCTGGTGAAACTTGACAGTATGTGATACAGGTTAAAATATTCCACCCCCTATCTTCGAATGCTCTCGGAATTGTCGTTTGCGGTGACTAGGTGCTGAGGTTGTTCAGAAACCCGCACTACAAACACCCGAGCAACGATATGAATTGAGAACTCGAACTTTTATGTAATCTACTATGGCTCGATATAGAATGCACTCCAATTTGTGACGTCGTCACGAATTTCTGCGACCAAAGCAATATTTGTTAGGGTCCATGTTCAAGTTCAAGTATCTCCTTGCCGAATTACTACTTCTGCCATCGCTGGTGCAATGTTCACTTGATTCAGGAAATACAACTTCATGGGATTGGTCCCCATCCGATCGTCTTGTCGCTGCACTTTCTGTGAGCGGTCTAATGCGTAGTTCACGTACTCACCAGTACTCAAACCCCTATTTGTTTCTAGGACTCGTCTAATGGTTAGCAGTACCGGACTCACTCTTCAGTAGTCACTGATCATCGCATGTAGATTGCTTCAACTGTCTATTACCAAAGTTTACTTGCGGACAGGTCAAGCTTATTTTATCTGTCCATATGAGGTTGCGTCTAAATTTGTCTCCCAGTTTGGAGAGTGTAATAAATATGATGGACAATGCAAGTGTCCGGAAGGTTGGGGGGGATTGACTGCTTGACGCCACGTACGTCAAAAAGTTGAACTTCCCAAGGGCACTCCCTCATGGAGTTCTACAGAATGCGGGTCATTAGCAGACGGAGACCATCGTTTACCTCGGGATGATGGGGGGCAGTGTCAATGCAATGACGGATGGGGAGGTATTAATTGCAACGGTACGAAGGTGGCTCCCGTATGCTCAGTGCTGTGCTCACGTGTGTCGCAGTGTGTCAGATGGACACAGCATGCATGGATTTTCCAATCAAGCCACCCTCGTCTTTATACACCGACTCAACTCCCAACATGACATGTTACAGAAACGGAGCTACAGTGACGCAGAACCATCAGATGTGTAACGTGACCAGTAAGAAGTTGCCATGGCATTGTTTCCATGTCTGATCCTGATTGTGGTCAGACCGTAAGATTCTTGACATGTTGCCCGACCGCCCACCGCAAGTTACCTTCAGTTGCGACAAGCCTTCGGCAGCTTGCCAGTTCCAGTTCTGGATAGGCCAGATTGAATCGTTTTATTGTGCACTGGATACATGCCAAATTGATTTGGAGACGGGCTACGACACGAACGTTACGAAATACGGTTGTCAAGAGATGAGATGTAATTGTATACCAGGACGAATGATGTGTGGTGAGGAGGGAAGCCTAGGTATGTTTTTTGCTTAACTAATGCCGTGTGAGCTGATTTAAACTGCATCTTATAAGATATTGGCGACTTTCTTAAGGAAGGGATCAAGGGGCCGGCTTCATTCACTTGCACCACCGGCACTGGTTGTAAATTTGAGGAACCTTCCATGAACCAGCTGATCAATGATATCTTTGGCGATGCTTATATCACTTTGACTTGTGAAGGGGGTGAATGTCTACATTACACCCAGGTTCCCGGTTACCAGGTATGTTATTATTTATAAGATATGCCTTGTACTTCAAGTACCCTCCGTCCATAGCGCCCTCCGAAGCCAAACCGTACCATTTGGGTTGCTCTGAGTGCTGCCGGCGCAGGACTCATATTCCTCATTGCCTCGGCTGGTACGTCCACCGATTGTCCCATCTATCTCTCACTGAGGCCCTTCAGGTCTCTGGTATATCGGTCGCGCACGGTCTGACAATTTCGGCCAGATCCGTCTGCCAGAAAACGAGGCTTCTAAACTGATGGCTGACCATGTTCCGGCCTCTCTTCACTTTTCGTCCCTCTCGTACACGCTTGGATCTCGGACCATTCTTGACGGAATCACTGGTCATGTCAAACCTGGTCAGGTCCTTGCCATCATGGGAGCGTCTGGTGCGGGCAAATCGACTTTCCTTGACATTCTTGCTCGTAAAAACAAGAAAGGCCTTGTCACTGGGACAATGCTCGTAAACGGTCGAGCTGTGAAAGATGATGATTTCAGGAAGGTTGTCGGATTCGTAGATCAAGAAGATACTCTTATGAGTACCTTGACGGTTTACGAAACCGTGCTATACTCGGCACTACTCAGGCTGCCCAGGGACATGAGTATAGAAGCCAAGAAGTTCCGGACACTGGAGACCATGCAAGAGTTGGGAATATTAGATATCAGGGATTCCAGAATTGGTGACACAGGTGCGGTAAGACATATAGATGAAGATCTATTGCTCAGTGATCTCCAGGTCGTAGATCCATCTCTGGTGGAGAAAAGCGACGAGTATCCATAGCGTGCGAGCTTGTCACAAGCCCATCCATACTTTTTCTGGACGAACCAACGAGTGGTATGCTGCACACATAAATGCTCCTGTGCCTTGACTAATGCTGTTTGCCGCAGGGCTGGATTCGTTTAACGCATTCAATGTCGTGGATTGCCTGGTTACTCTGGCACGAAATTACAATCGAACTGTCATATTTACTATTCATCAGCCACGCAGTAATATCGTCGCCTTATTTGACCAATTGATCTTACTCGCTCAGGGGAAACTCGTCTATTCCGGCGCGCTGGCAAAATGTCAAGCATATTTTGAGCACATCGGTCATCCATGTCCCCCAGGCTTCAATATTGGTGATTACTTGAGTAAGTTTGGTAGTGCATCTGGTATGTAAAATAAACTCACACATCCTCAAAACAGTTGATTTGACCATGCAAGCGGGCAGTGAGGAGACATCACCTCGGACTCCTTCCCTCCGTTCAAGCCACGGTCCCGACGAAATAAACGACACAGACGAAGAACGTGGACTTGGACTGCGATCTGCACCGGTCCACCGTCATCCCGCGCGCTCACTGATAGGTTCGAATAGTCACAGTGAGGGTGGTCGATCTTCTGCATCAGACCCCGAAGACGAGACAGAATTGCAGACGCGTCCCAATTCTTTGGCGGAGGTCGCAAGCACGTCTGGTAATTTCATCAAGCGCAAAACATCACAGCTACTCCAAGCTGTCTCTGGGCCCAGCAAGGTCAATGCCCCTTTATCTTCTCAGCTTGCTGCCCTTGTAGACGTCTACGACTCGAGCGAAATTGCGTCATCCCTGCGAGCAGAAATCAATGACCTGGCTGCTACCGCTAATCAGGATGTTCCAAGGCCCAGGGATTCAGCACAATTACCGGATGTCGTCGGAGAGACCACACTACTTCGGGGGCGGCAGCGAGCAAGCTGGGCCACGCAGTTCCGTATCTTGAGTGGTCGAGCGTTCAAGAATTTGTATCGAGATCCAGCTCTATTAGCAGCACACTACCTGTCCTCCGTCGCTATCGCTGGTACGTTGGCTTGACATAGCATTAGAAAACACGCTCACGGGTTTGCTCAGTGATATCCGGTCTATTATTCCGAAATGTGGCGTAAGGGAATCCTTAAACTGATTTACAGAATACCTTTTCACACTGTCGTATTAGCAATGATATGCCCGGATTCCAGAATCGTTTAGGTTCGTTCTAAATACAGCCGTTTGCACCGCTGGCTTACTATATAAAAAACAATGGTGCAGGCCTTTTCTTCTTTGCATTGGCACTCTTCGGCTTCTCCTGCTTGTCCAGCCTGGGTTTATTTGCCAACGAGCGAATCCTATTTATGAGGGAAAGGTGATTTTTGCGAGATGTAAGGCCGGCTACAAGGCTAATTCTCTGCAGAGCCAATGGATATTATTCATCATTCACGTACTTTTCGTCAAAGGTCCGTCATGAATGGCTACCTCAACATGAGCTTTCCCATGATGTTTGCGGCTAGATCCTGTTTGACATCATCCCATTGCGCGTGGTACCGCCGTTGGTGTTCGGAGGCATCGTATATGGTCTCGTCGGTCTCGTTCCGACAGTAGCCGCATTTTGGAAGTTCCTCCTCACTCTGGTCCTGTTCAATCTCACGACGGCCAGTGTTGTTCTGTTGATTTCTGTAGCGTTCTCTAGCACTAGCGTGGCTAGCCTGGTTGGGACATTGATAATGCTTTACAAGTTCGTCAAATTAATCACCTCCAGGCTACGGCACTCATAATATCTCAGCCTTTTATTTACTGGTCTTTTGATCAATCGAGAGTCAGTTGGCCCCGCATTAGGCTGGCTGCATACCATCTCGTTCTTCCATGCCGGGTTTGAAGCTTTGGCAGTCAACGAGCTACGATACCTGCAGCTTAAGGAAACGAAGGTACGGCAGTGGCTTGTGGGCTATGCTTTGCTCTTCTGAAAGTGGTTTAGTATGGCGTAGAAATTGATGTGCCAGCGGCAACAATTCTCTCTTTGTTTGGTCTCCGTGCGCAGGTGTGTTGTGGTTGGACCGTCTCGATAGTTTGTTGACTCTGAGAGCTAGTCATTCTGGTGGCCCAACATAGGTTTACTGGGTATTATGTTCGGATCCTTCACGATCCTCAGCTACCTGCTCTTACACTTTTATGTCCGGGAGCAGAGGTAGAACTGGGAGGGCCAAGAGGAAAAGGATTGTGTTTATTCAGATTCCACGCAAACATGTACTTAGTTACTTTTCATCTCTACGCTATCAAGCTTCAAGTTCAACGTCACACGGTCACCGCACTTTGCACTCCCTGAGAATTAACTTGGAGTAAAAGTCAATATATCTTCCGAGTATCTGCTAAATATCTGCTGTCGAGATATTTAGCGCGGAGCAAAGTCGCAAAGTCGCTGCCGGGGATAAGTATATACGTATGTACCTCGAGAAAAATAAGACTTCCCTCAGCAACAACATTGCGGATAAGCGCATCCGATGACACAAGATTACTTATCTTCCCTTGGTCAGGGAAATTTCTTCGGATGCTCGACGTGCGACAGCCAACATTGTTTCACTGAAGTCACGTCAATGAAACGACAGACGAAGGGAACACGAACAAACCAGATCGCATTGGTGGGCAGCAACCGGCATTATGTTTTGAGAATTACAGAATACCCCGGGCAGAGTGAGCGAAGAGCATGTAGTAGAACTTCCAATTAAGTATAGTGCTCGAAGCGTTTAGCGCTTATACTTAGTGCACTTGCAATAGCCTGGGCTCACGCCAGACAAATCCCGAGTTGCTAGCGATCTAACAACGTGAACGTGTCTGAGTGTATTGTGCAGCTGTCTATTACTTAGATGGGTTATATCATCAGATTAGGAGCAGTGATGCCAAAGTAGCTTGAGACTGAACGATCTGACAAAAATGGGTCATGCAAGGTGTTCGTTCAGATGAAAGCAGGTCATACCTCGATCGCCTGCAGCACTTCAAGACGTTTTCTTGCTGCGTCTAGCCAGTCACTCAACAACACCTTTGCCGGTCCTTTCAACTGATTGAGCTCGCGCGCGGCACTGTCTAGATCCTTCTCATTCATGTAATATTCAGCCCGAGAAAGCACGCTGAGAACGTCGTCGCCTTCGACAAGTCCCCTGCGCTGGAACCTGAGGGAAGACAGCAGACTAGACGCAAGATACGAGAGCAGACCAGCATCTTGATCTGGGACCAGTGCCACGGTACTTACACGAGGTACCACACTGGCCGTGAACCAAGAGGCAAGGTCTGCAAATGGCTCGACACCAACATCGGGAATATCGCTGTCCTCCAGAGTTTCCAGAGCCACGGCGAGGGTGGGATCCTCTCGTGCACCGCCAGCAATAGCAACGTGACGGAGGATACGAAGCTCTTCACGAAAGGGTCTTCGAACAGTAGACTCTTGCACCGCTGCGTTCAACGCACGTATGGATGACCATAGGGCATGCATGCGAAGATTTTCGTCCAGGTAAGCCGAATTATCAAGAGTGACTCTGGATAGACGCTTAAGATCTGCAGCAAGTTCATCTAACCTCGCGAGACGTCCCCCCCGTTCAGCTTCCACTCGAACTTTAATTTCGCGAATCCATCTTCGCTGCAATTCAATGCCTTGAGCAACGACTTCTTCCTTCAAGCTATGCCAATATATCTGTCAAGTGGCGTGTGCGGAGGGAGGTTGCTGTACTCACCGTTCGTTAATAATCTCGCTTTGTGTCTGCAGCTCTTGCTGAAGCTTTGCACGATACGCCTGTATTGTACGTTGTCGTTCATTATCAGCATATATTCGCCAATCCTCCTCCTGGAGATCCATCTTGTCTTGTGCGTCCATCTCCAGCTGCAATAGCTTGAGAGAGTACTCCCGTGCTTGATCTTCAAGCTCTGCTTCCAGCCTAACCTTCTCCTCTTCTTTCACTCGTTGGAGACGCTCACCGAGCTGTATGAGATCAGTCTGAGCCGTGTCTAACACGCCTTTGGCATTAGAATTCATTGACGCCGATGGGTTGTCTTTCAAAAATGCGGCCAGATTGTCTATGGTCGATGCAAGCTGAGCAAGTACAGGTTCGGAAGAGGAGAATTCTGCGACCGCGGGAGCAACAAGAGGAAGAGGAGTGGGGCCCACGGGAACTTCAGGTGAAGGGGGGACAGGAACATCGGTGTCGGCAGAAGGCTCGGCAGTTGAAGGCAGAACAAAGCCTGGCGGGGCTTCGAAGCCTATTGGAAGTCTATCCGTATAAGTTGGCTTATGGGATGTGCCAGGGAATTCGACCGCAGTTGACTTTGGCAACTCCGAGTGCATTATGGGCAACGACACTCCATTTGTTGCAAGAGCCTCCTCTGCCCTGCGAGTAAGCTGCATAATTTCCTCCGAAAGAACCGTACTCTCGTGCTTGAGGTCGTTCTTCGCGTCTGTTACCACCTGCTTAGTATTATCCACAACCTTCGTCTTCAACACATCACTTGTGGCTTTGAGTTTTTCCGCACCCTCGCGAGCGCTCTTCGAAGACTCATTTGCTTTTTCCTTGGCTTTGTCCAGCCACTTCTGAGTAGTTGACACGAAGCCGTTCGCAGCATGTTGCTTTTCGACCGCCGCTCGGCCTGCATCCAGTACGGCTTGGGGCTCGACAGGATGACCCTGCCATCCACGGTGCACTGCATACTCCATAATGCGTTCTCCGTAAGGTACGAATTCGATGAAGAAATCATGGAAACGCTCGTCCTGAAACGCCAAGAAAGTACCAGCACCGTATACTCCTAACGTCAATGCAGAGGAATACAACAGTGTTCGAACGAAGATACGGCGGACTCGCTTCTTTGGGGGAGATGAAGGGGATGCAGCACTCGAACTGGCAGAAGAGGTGCTTTCGGTTGCCAAGTGCTGAAAGTAGACATACTGAGCTGATGTTCGAGCTGATGTCCTTAGTGAAACTCACCCGGGAATATTGCAAACGTGTCACTTTGAGGACACCTTGGCTGTTGTTCCGTGACTGCACTCGTTTAGATACTACGGATAAACGCTGCATGGTCGACCGAGACAAAACCTGCGCACAAGCACGCATGAGATGCGGGTTATAAAGAGTATACATTAGACAGCATGCCTTCGACTCCGTTTTTACAATCGGAAGGAAAGGTGGCGCCAGTAGCGAGAGCAAGACTATGGTAGTGGGATATGAAATTCTTACAGTAAAGGACTAATCCGGGATATTTGGTCCGTACTGTACGCAACCACTGCTTCAGATAAATTCATGCTCATCGACAAGTATGTAATGTAGGCATCTCTAATTCTGCTCGCCGTTTGGACCAGTTTTCGGCTTATCGAAGAAGCACCGTAATTTGCGAGCTAGCGCAAGCTGCGGCTACCGCATCTCTCATTCCACCTGCTGATTATCCCTGGCGTAGCTGATAAGCCATAGCTCGGTCGCATAGGCTCTATAGAGCTGATACTTAGGCGTGGCGACATGTGCAGGGTGGCCGATCTTAGTAACAACCACATACATATACACATGGCTGCTTTTGGCTTGCCGCCACGCTATCAGCCTGAGAGCATGTGCCCGTAAGGGAAATATAAGTATCTGCAAATGGATCATATCGCGTATATACCTCTCCGCCTCTTGTATCGCCATGACCGGCTTTACTGCCTCATACTCTGCTGCTACCGTATCAGACCACGGACAAGAGAAAGTAAAGGATGTAGCCGGCGATGATACTCTCTCATTACACCTAGGTGAAGCCCGGGCAACAAGCAAGACAGAACTCTATTCATTCTATACCTACTATGTCGGGAACAATGGTCTATCTGGTTTCAAGTGAGCACCGGACTGACTGGTCAATAATTTGCGCCGATGGCCCCCAGTGACAGCTGCATTGCAGCTTTGGCCCTTCGCAATTCCAGAATCTCCTGTTCCTCGCAGGCTATGATGCTTCCCAACCTCCCTTCAGTACGTCGTGCGGAGTGGGCTCTGTGTGTGGTAGGGCTGCTTGTTCGCCTAAGTTTTGTGATTCTCACTTTATGATAGTACTTCCTTTCATGGGAAAGATAAGAGACAGTGCGTAAACATCCATATGACAATATTCTTGCACCTAAGTATGTGCAGTATCCTCAATCGTCCTCATCACCAATGGTATCAGCTTTGCTATCCAAGTAGGTATGTCCTGTTTGCAGTGTGATATATTGATTGTCATGAGACAACTTGCCAGTTTTATTCCTAATCATTGGCGCGTGGGCCGATTATGGTCGATGGAGGGTTTGTACTTTCATTCTTCCTGCTTGATTCTACCAACTGACAAAGGCAATAAGCCGAGCATAACAATCATGTTTACTTTGGTTTCCATTGTGGTGTCTTTTGCTTGGCTTGGGGTTGAAGGACCAGGCAAATGGAAGATCGGTGTTGGACTCTATGCCGTTGGCTGTGAGTATTGCAGCTCTCGCTTCCGTGCGGAAAATATTTATCTGACCGAACTTTACTAGTAATCTCATATCAGGTGTGCTCATGTCTTCCTTATATACACTTCCTTACAACTTCGTAGGGAGCGTAAGTGAGCAGCTAATGACTACACCTCATGAAGCTCGACCAGTGTACTCTAGACTAACCTTCTGGACCGCTGCCTTTCCGGGCTTAGCTAGAAACTTGCCAGAAGGTATGATGTGTTTGCGCGGGGTCATTTTCAGACGACCTCAACTTATTGTTTTCAGTCAGAGAGTCTGCAAGCCAAGTCGCATCCGGTGCAAAGAGGTACATCTTTATTTCTCCATTTCTAAGTCACTACTCGATGGACGTCAATCACTAGCTTGCAGGAACATGTGGCCTTTGAATCACTTCAGCGAAACCGCATCTCCAATGTCTCTTTTGCTGTGAGCTCCGGAGGCGAAGTTCTAATCCTTACCGTCATGGTTGGGATTCTTAAGGGTCTCAAATCCGATCTGAGCGTTGAGAACAACACGAGGGCTTTCAGCGTTCTCATTGCTTTCTCGGGTGGCATGTGGCGTAAGTTGATTTCTACATGCTACATGCTTTCTACTAATGATGATACCAACCCTGCGCTTAAGTCGTGTGCGCTCTCCCATGGTTCTTCCTTGAGAAACGACGACCTGGTCTTAAACCCCCGGCCGGCACATCATTGCTCACTATCGGCGTCTGGCAGACTTATATCGCGTTGCGGGAATGTCTTAGGTTGAAGCAAACTTTCCTCTACCTCTGCTTCTACTTCATTATGGGGGACTGCCTCAACACTTCCGTGTACGTAAGCCACAAGATATCGGCCTCCGGTGTTGGCAGGTTCCTGTCGTTAAGCTTACCACAGTTACATAATAGCACCGTCATCGCGACACTACAAAACAGGTGCGCACTCCCCACGTTTATTTCACCGTCCTCAGTGTAGACAGCTTGTGCCAGTGTCGTGTCCTATTCAACCTTGCAGCTAACGCTCCTTCTCATCGTGGGGATCGTCACCCAAGCACTGGGAATTGTGTGAGTAGTCGTCCGCTGACCTACTGGAGGGACAGTTGTTTAAATATCTCAACAGTCTGTTCTGGCTCGTACAAAAACGATTTTGCATATCGACTAAGGCCGTATGTCAGGCTCTGGGCTCCAGATATATATTAACATGGTATTTGTAGATGCTTAGCTTTAACGTTTTTTGGATTCTGGTTGATCATTCATCAAATGAACGTGATTCTTTGCTCACTGATGTTTTTCCTGTCTTGTGAAGCTTCTGCAAGTTTGGGGGTTAATTGGCATAAATCGATCCCTTAATTTCGGTTTCAAAAACGTTTGGGAGATATGGTCTGTAGCAATCATAGGATCACTTGTAGCCTCTGAATTTAACTTACTGTCTCAATAGGCTTTATCAAGGTGCGTTTTAATGAACTTTGCGGCATGGTGGTAACAATGTTGCACTCCGCAGCGCTGTATGGCCTTCTCGTTTGCCCGTGGTATGCATATTCGCAAACAATGATCAGCGAAGTGTCTCCGCTTTCGCAAATGTAGTACCATTTTTTCAATTTGACGGCAATCTTTGACTGTCGGGCACGTGCAGGTTTTTGTTCTTCGCTCTGTTCTCAATAGTGGGGAAGACAAGTGCGTTCATTGGACCGTTTGTTTCGTGAGTACGGCTTGGTTGACAATGGCTATTGCTGACGTTCGATATAGTTCGGCGATTATCCAAGATGCAAATGGAAATAACAACGCCCCATTCATTTTTCTTTTATCCATGGGCGCATTAAGTTGTGTACTACTATACTTCGTGGATGTGAACCAGTCGCGAGTGGAGTGTGATGCCTTCGTGGCGGCTGAAGCTAGACGCAAGGTATTTGGGAAATAGATTGGTAGAGCATTTTTTGGAACAATGTCAGGTTTCTCACATCGATTTCGTGAGAGGTATGACCACAAGAAATATATTTGTTTTATACGAAACAAACACGGCTGGCGAGTACTTTGTATCAGTCGAGACTACGACATGCGGTGTTCGTTCAACCACGCTAGGAATGACCTATACAACAGTTTGATTTCTTGTACAAAGCCACATCATGTGTCACTGCGATGACCGCTTCCTCATGCCCTAAGATTACGAATACGATCCCGGACACGGAGTCCGGGTGTTTTGGAACCCGTTGAACTAAACGTAAAACTGTGGTGTTAAACACAATTCTAAAGTTCAATCAGAGATTTGACTTTACAAGCACATGCAAGCTTCGAAACTATTTTAACGGAGAACCCAATTAAGAAATTATACTCCGGTGAACAATCAGAATCAGTATTGGTACAGGAAGTGTAGCAATAGAGATTTAATTGAACACGTGTAGTTCTTAGATTGTGCAATACTTTGTGAGGTCAAAGAATGTTATTAGGTGTCCAAGGGTCCAGATACTTTAAGTGTCAGGGGACACCCTGTTTTCCAGTTCCGACACCACTCCAAGTTCTGACTCCATTTCCGACACTGCTTCCAGTTCCAATTCCATCTCCGACTCTGCTTTCGGAAATGATTCCGCTTCTGGGAGAACTTCCACCAGTTCTGTTCGCTTTGCCAGTTTCACTCCACTTTCCAACTTCCGCTCTTGGAACAGTGTCAGAAGTCAAGCAACTCGTGTAGTATGTGGCATCAAGGGTCTATCAAGGGTCAGGGAGGTCAGGGGGATGCAGGGTTGATGGTGAGTGCTGAGTGTTGTCCCTGGCTGCGCAGCGTAGTATAATATGGGCTCGCTGACATTGGGGGTCCTTAGACTTTTCTCTTTGGATTTCCCCTTGTCAGGTGAGAATCCCTTCTCTTGTATACTCTGTTCATTTATACATACTTTGCATTTCCCCTTGTCAGTTGTGTGGTAGTGTGATCTCCACAACCAGCTAGGGTTGCCCTTACAGCAGAACAGTCTCTCCCCTAGAGGACTGGCGGTCATACTGTGCGTTGCATTCACCATAGGTGTGTTCGTAATCGGAGATAGCGACTTGGAGGTCGCAACCTCTTCCGTGCACATGGCGTCGTCCAGATCCATGTCAGAAGGAGAAAGATGGGACTGGATTTCCAGTGTTATCGACGTAGGAAGAGGGGCTGTCGTATCGTCTTCGGAATATGGAGGAGGAATTGACATGGAACTGGATGAAGACTGACGCGATTGAAACAGCCTTACAAACAATTTTGACTAAGTTAGATATTCCACGAAGTGGTGGAAATGCAATGCAGGATGAGTCGTATTTCAGAAAAGTGGAAGTAGTGGAAGAGAGGATGTCCGCGAAGTTGGCAAAGGTCAAACCCGCAACTCCAGCGGACTTTGATGGAGATCGGGAGAAGGGATGTGCATTCTTCAACACATGCAGCATCTACTTCGCAATTGTCAAAGACCTCTTTCCAAACGACCAGGCTCAGATTCACTGGGCATTTTTTTCAAGTCGGACTGCACAACCCATTTTGCAAACAAGGTGATTGGACACGAAGCAAAGGGCAAGGGCAACTACTTCTGGGACTGGGACGCCTTCGAGAAAATATTTTCTGACCAGTTCTGCCCAAAAAACGAGCAGCTCACAGCCCTTACGAAGCTCGAGGGGACCAGCTGGTACCAGGCCAAGGATCCGGTTGATGACTCCATCAATCGCTTCCAGGAGCTCATCGACCTTGCGGAGTATGATGACGACAAGACGATCATCATCAAATTCCGATGAGGACTCGATCTGACACTCCAGAACCAAGTCACACTGCTTGGGGATGGAGCTCCAGATTTCGATGACCCGGAAGGGTGGTACCAAGCTGCGTGAAGGGTGTCCCAAAACAGGGAAGCAAATGAGGCTTTTGTGGAGACGAACCGGAACATGACGTGCAGTTCCACTTGTCCTACTCCACCTGTGCCAAAAACTGGAAGTGCATTCATTCTGACACAGAAAATATTTCCAACGGTTGCTCCGCCTGCCCCTACTAGGAACCCTAGCCCCCCTCCCTCGAAGAGTGGCCCTGTCCCAAAGGATGTTGACCGCATGCGTGGAAAAGGCAACGGAGCCGTCACCTGCTTCTGATGCTGAAAGCCAGTCCACTATGCCCACGAGTGCCCCCAAGCTTTCAACATCCGGCTTATGACCACAGAGGAGAAACTTGAGCTCCTTCCAGAGTTCCTCACACTGGCAGACATAAGCAGAGTGCCCACTGCAGAAGAAAGTTCCAAAAATGCGGAACATGGTGCGTCAAAAGTGGGAGATGTGTTGTATTTTGTGACACGCAGTGGGTGAGATGTGTGCCCCTGCTGCCTGTACATAACCGGTTTGCCTGTCTTGAAGTAGAGAATGAGAAGCCCCCACTCCCCTCACTTTGCACAGACCCACCAGATAAAGTCATGCAAAAGCCGAATTCAACAGCCCATCCATCCTGCATCCGCCCTTGGGAGAGACGCCTCCCGAAGCACTATGTTGTTGCTGCCACCCCTGGCCCTAAGTCACTGGTCATTAAGGTGGAGATCCAGACGACGGACATGGCAGAAGTCAAATCCGGACCCACCCTTGTCGATTGCGGGGCCACTGGTCAGTTTATGGACCAGGACTATGTGGAATGGAACTGACTGACTACACGGAAGTTGCAACATGCAATCCCAGTGTTCAATGTGGATGGAAGCCCCAATGAGGCAGGATCCATCAGGGAGATAGTAGACACAATTCTCCGCTATGACAGATACACAGAACGCACTTCCTTTGCAGTCACCAGCCTGGGGAAGCAAGACATCATCCTCGGATTTACCTGGCTGCAGGAGCACAACCTGGAGATCAACTGGCAGACTCAGAAGGTACTGATGAGTCGATGCCCAGCCAAGTGTCGCATGTGCCAGTCAGAAGTGCGGAAGGAGTGCCAGGAGCAGCGGAAGACTGAAACAGACATGTCGTTCTGGCCCCCATCCACTGCTTGCAGAAGAAGATTTGGAAGCAGAATTCGAACCAGCTCCCACTTCCGATTCTGATTCTGATTCCGACTCTAATTCCAATGTCATCCAACTTGGCCTGGAAGACACTCTGGTGGAGGGGGAGCGCTTGCTGTACGTAAACCTTCCGCTGGAAGCAGAACACATCCATGCCACCGGAAATATTTCGCAGCGCCTCGCGGAAGCCTCCAGGAAGCATGATAAAGTGGAGGTGGAGATTCTGGAGTACCTGCGGGAGTTCGAGGACATCTTTGCCAAGGAGTTGTTTGACGCCCTGCCTCCACGGAAGCTGTGGGACCATGCCATCGAGTTGGAGCCTGGGTCAAAGCCCACCAACTGCAAGGTCTACCCGTTGTCACCCAGGGAGCAGGTAGAGCTTGATGCATTCCTTGTGGAGAACCTCCGTACCGGGAGGATCCACCCCTCCAAGTCACCGATGGCATCTCCAGTGTTCTTCATCAAGAAGAAGGATGGCTCGCTCAGACTTGTGCAGGATTACCGGGCTTTGAATGCGATCACGATCAAGAACCGGTACCCCATTCTGCTCATTTCCGAACTGATCACACAACTCCGTGGTGCAAGGTACTTCACTAAGCTGGATGTCCGCTGGGATTTCAACAATGTTCGTATCCGTGAGGGAGACGAGTGGAAGGCTGCATTCCGCACAAAGTCACTTGATTATCTACGGTCACCTGACAATCACATGACACAGTCACATGACCTCAATCCAGCTTGAAGTCACATGACTTTCCTTCATCACATGATAATCACATGAGCGTGGGAGTTTCTTACATACTCTTAGCTTTACTGTCACAGAGCTGTGACTTTAACCCAATATAGCAATAGAACCTTCCACAGCCTTCCAATAGTTTCCAAACCTTTCCTGAAGCTTCTCTAAGCTTCCACAAGGTTCTTCACAGTAGTAGAAGCCTCTACAAGGTTCCTAGCAGTAGTTACATAAGCTAGATAGATGCAGTATAAATAGCCTGCAGTTTTAGCAGTGAAGCAATCAATCATCTTTCACCCAAACCACTCATACCTTGAGTAACTGAAGTGTGACTTCAACCCAGCCTTGTACTGAAGTACTGGCTCACTGACTTGGCTACAGTCTAAGATTGCAGCAACTCTGATTGGCTCTGAGAAGTACAAGAGTGCTCTATTTTAATTGCAGCAGGCTCTGAATAATCGTGCTGCGAACAGCAACATTACTAAGAGTAACTGATTAGTAATCCTGTACCATTAGACGCCACTCTGAGCAGTGATCTAATAGACTTGGTTATTAGTTATTCAATTCACGCAATAGTGTATTAACTTAACTCTGAGTTAAGTGGGTTAATAGCCTTTTGAGTAATTGATCTTTCTTGATCAATCAATGCACTGCAGATATTAACCTAACTCAGGGTAAGTGAGTTAATATCCTACGTTTGTTGAGTTGGAAAACCAGAAAAGCCACAAGAATAGTGACATACTTGAACTGAGGAAGAGTTCAAGCGCAGAACTATCTTTTCACGTCTTGGGGATTATTGTTGTGTTTAATTCACTTGACCTGCGGTCCTAAGACTCTAGGTAGCTTTCCCCCTTAAAGTATCTGGACCCTTGGACGCCTATAAATATTCTTTGACCTCACAAAGTATTGCACAATCTAAGAACTACACGTGTTCAGTTAAATCTCTATTGCTACACTTCCTGTACCAATACTGATTCTGATTGTTCACCGGAGTATAATTTCTTAATTGGGTTCTCCATTAAAATAGTTTCAAAGCTTGCGTGTGCTTGTAAAGTCAAATCTCTGATTGAACTTTAGAATTGTGTTTAACACCACAGTTTTACATTTAGTTCAACGGGTTCCAAAACATCGCCGCGCCCGTCCTCGCGCCAGAGGATGCAGACACCATCGACCATGTGTCTCCAAGCATGGATGAAGTAGAAGGACAGGACAGGGACAAGTCACAATCCCCATCCCGCTCGCCCCCGCCTCGTGAGAAGTGCAAGGCCTGAGCCAGATCACCCCTCAGCAATGATGAAGTCTCAGCATCGGACTGGACGTCGTGACAAGTCAAGAACCGTGATGCAGCACCCTCGAAAGATCGAACAACTGTTGCTCCTCCCAAGGAACAACATCAAAAATGACGAGCACCTGAGGACAGTCAGGACTCGGAATACTTGAGCTCAAGTTGAAAGAGCTCAAGGACAACACCATTGATGAAACAACGGTGACTGTGCGACTGAACAACCAGCTGCATGAAGCAACCCAACGCATTGGCCATGCTGATGTGAGGAACAATGTTTTGGAACCCTTCAAGACTTTGGTGTTATTGCTAATGCCTCTGTCTATCAGAATGTGTCATTTACACGACTAGTAGAATACCAGTTCAATGCAGCAGCACAACCCCGGAAATAATTTAATATTTGTACCTTGGTTGCAATCTGTGTAATAACTAGTCCAAGTTATTACAGCTGGAAGGCAATGCGTTTCTGTTAGGGATCGTCCACAAAGTAGCTACCTATTTATGAACATTTACTAGGTAGTTAATTAGTTTCAAATGTCCTCTAGGAAGGTTGTATTAATATTTCTATGCTACACTCACATTGGGTCCACAAGATACAACAATCTCTTGATAGTTTAGCTAAGAATCCCCCACGGTCACATGACTATCACATGACCTCAAAAACAGCTCAAAGTCACCTGATCATCCACAGTCACCTGACAATCACCTGACCTCATAGTCACCTGATTATCTACAGTCACCTGACAATCACCTGACCTCAAAGTCACTTGATTATCTACGGTCACCTGACAATCACATGACACAGTCACATGACCTCAATCCAGCATGAAGTCACATGACTTTCCTTCGTCACATGATAATCACATGAGCGTGGGAGTTTCTTACATACTCTTAGCTTTACTGTCACAGAGCTGTGACTTTAACCCAATATAGCAATAGAACCTTCCACAGCCTTCCAATAGTTTCCAAACCTTTCCTGAAGCTTCTCTAAGCTTCCACAAGGTTCTTC
This sequence comes from Gautieria morchelliformis, assembly GCA_015179125.1. Classification (NCBI taxonomy): domain Eukaryota; kingdom Fungi; phylum Basidiomycota; class Agaricomycetes; order Gomphales; family Gomphaceae; genus Gautieria; species Gautieria morchelliformis. The sequence goes on from WHVA01000073.1 coordinate 155,081, forward strand.
ACAGTAGTAGAAGCCTCTACAAGGTTCCTGGCAGTAGTTACATAAGCTAGATGGATGCAGTATAAATAGCCTGCAGTTTTAGCAGTGAAGCAATCAATCATCTTTCACCCAAACCACTCATACCTTGAGTAACTGAAGTGTGACTTCAACACAGCCTTGTACTGAAGTACTGGCTAACTGACTTGGCTACAGTCTAAGATTGCAGCAACTCTGATTGGCTCTGAGAAGTACAAGAGTGCTCTATTTTAATTGCAGCAGGCTCTGACTAATTGCGCTGCGAACAGCAACATTACTAAGAGTAACTGATTAGTAATCCTGTACCATTAGACGCCACTCTGAGCAGTGATCTAATAGACTTGGTTATTAGTTATTCAATTCACACAATAGATTATTAACTTAACTCTGAGTTAAGTGGGTTAATAGCCTTTTGAGTAATTGATCTTTCTTGATCAATCAACGCACTACAAATATTAACCTAACTCAGGGTAAGTGAGTTAATATCCTACGTTTGTTGAGTTGGAAAACCAGAAAAGCCACAAGAATAGTGACATACTTGAACTGAGGAAGAGTTCAAGCGCAGAACTATCTTTTCACGTCTTGGGGATTATTGTTGTGTTTAATTCACTTGACCTGCGGTCCTAAGACTCTAGGTAGCTTTCCCCCTTAAAGTATCTGGACCCTTGGACGCCTAATAACATTCTTTGACCTCACAAAGTATTGCACAATCTAAGAACTACACGTGTTCAGTTAAATCTCTATTGCTACACTTCCTGTACCAATGCTGATTCTGATTGTTCACCGGAGTATAATTTCTTAATTGGGTTCTCCGTTAAAATAGTTTCGAAGCTTGCGTGTGCTTGTAAAGTCAAATCTCTGATTGAACTTTAGAATTGTGTTTAACACCACAGTTTTACGTTTAGTTCAACAGGTCCCAAAACAGTCCTGTGAACACACTTTGGCCATATGAACACCCAAAGGGGTTGGATTAAGAAGGTGATGGGGTTAGTGATGAACCATCTTGCCGGGTAAATGGTATTGATTGTTTTTTGATGGCGTGCCTGCTGGCGAAATGCGTGAGCAGCGAATAGCGGTTTGGAGAAATGCGAGGAATGGCGAACGGGAATGACATAGGGGAGAAGTGGTTGAAGTGGAGGGCAAAGCCGAGCGAACATGGGAGAGGAGTGGCAAAAGGGGAAATGGGGATAACAATGTCCAGGAAATACACAAGTCATGACAGTCCGATCATAGGAACACCATCGAAAGAGGGTTGAGCAGAGGAGGTGATAGGCCCAGCGATGACTGCTAAGTTAGTTCAGGGACGTCGATCGTGCTTCGACGGCGTGGCCATGGTAAATGGCGCGAACAGTGAGGATCGGTTGCCGAACACGGCAAGGGCAGTCGGAACGAACACGAAGGTGGAGTGGGAAAATAGGAGAACTGAGCATCTGAGTAGGGGAAATAGACGCATCATGACACACGGCCCCAGTGAAGGATGGCAAGACCATCCAACAGGCGATCCAGGAGCAGGTGGCCTTGGAGGTCAACGGACACGGCTGTGAGCCTGGAGCTCGAAGTCGAGCACTGGCAACGGAAAGAGGGGCAAGCCGCCCATCGCTATACGTGTCCCCTGGAGCTGCACAGACAGCACGCAGAAGAGGCGGTAACTCGAGCGCAGACCACCCAGCTGCCAAACGAACAGCAGGAGTGTGTTGTTCAGGAGGCCAGACAGGCACGTTCGGCTCTCTTGAGCAGACTACGAGTCCAGAATGCAGGATTGACAGGGGACACCTGACATCATCAATCCACATGAAGCAGCGAGCAGTTAGAAACTGCCACACCACGTGCAGCTGTGCAGCTGCGTGAAAGGTCCGTTGCCCTAACTGAAGGTCAAGGCATCCAGGACCAGATCTAAGGCCCACAGGAGCCATATGACAGTGTCACACTGATGATCTGTGTAGCGCTCGTGGATGCTGCAGACACGGACCCTGAAAAGTCCATCCTTGCGAAAGCCGGCGTAGAGCTGGCACACCCCGAGCCATACACCGGAGGTTCGGACCTCGAAGAATTCAAGGGGTTCATAGCGGGCATCTTGAGGTGGCTCAAGATGAACTGCCTACTAGGGCCAACCACCCTGCAGATGCAGGTGGATTACCTAGGCACTCGCCTAACTGGCAAAGCCCAAGAATGGTTCGTTAGAATCTGTTGGGGAATCAGCTGTTCAACCAGCTACAAAGGGCTCATACTGGTGTATTTCCACTTTTTCACAAGTTATAGCATATACATGAAGCTATAAGAAATTGTGGGAGTATTTCAAACATCCCTCCATTGTTCCCCCATTTTTCCATATTTTTCCGCAATTTATTTGGATTGCAGAGTTGTGTGTCCATTTGCACCCACAACTCTGTCACGGACTTTCCATTTCAAACTCCACCGGCCACCTCGGCGGTACCTTAATTCGGACTTCCGGTCACTCAAGCGCCCACAAGTCCGGCAGGATGGCTCTCCCAGTAATTCCAGCTGAGCCTCAATCTGTTGCTATATGCAGCCATAGCAACTATGCAGCCTGTTTGGCTGAACCAAACAGTGGGGATCTTGGTCAGTCATGACAACAAGGCTGTATCAGGCTGTGCAAGGCAGTGCTAAGCAGTGCCCTTGGTTATTGTGGCTACAGAGCACTAATTGGCTCAGGTTTGCTTACTAAGCCTCTGAGTGCCAAAGTCATAACTGAAGGTACAGCCTCAGTGACTCAACCAAACCAGGCACATCTTGGAGAGTCAGGAGTACATAACTCAACCAAGCTGTGCCAAGTCACATGACTCTGATCAGTGAGTCATTCCTGACAAATCAAGCTGTGATTGGTAGGAAACACTGTGAGTCATCTGGAACCACCCAGAACCTTCCTATACTTTCTTCCAGCTTCCACAAGCTGCTCCCCCCATTCCATTAATAGATAGAAGGTTCTACCTGCTTACTAAGCTCATGTACATTACAATATAAAAGGAGGTCCTTTTGCCTGCCTTTTCATCAGCCAATCTACCATCTTCTATCCAACGCACCTTGCATGACTTGCCAAGCTTGCACAGCTTACCAGGCTGCTAACCCCAGCTAGGGTTATTACACTTGCTTAGTGTATTAATTCTCAGTTAAGTAGTTGCTTTTCTACTTAGCCACCCAGACTAACCCTCTAGGTGAAATTCTGCAGAGTGAGGTTGTCAATTGATTTTCTTGCCAATTAGCACTCCAATACCCGAGACGATCTGATCAGTCGATTTTCCTGTTCAGAGACTTTCACAAGTCACTACCCAAAAACCAGTCACTCGTTTATTGCAGTGCGTTGACGTTAATCGGGTCAGCCCACTTACAAACTCTCCTGCAAAAGCCATTCCTCTCTTTTTTGGAATACTTGGACTCCGATAGTCGTCCTCGAACCTACAAACTAATAGTTTGTCATTCATTACGCCAGTAGTGTCTAATATTCTTGCAGTTTCGTATACAACATGTTCTGATAGACCAAGGCGTTAGCTCTAACACCAAAGTCTTGAAGGGTTCCAAAACAGCAGCCATATGGCAGGATGACGATGGAGATCCAGAGGATCCCATCGACACCTCTCTTCAAGAGGTTGAAGAGGGGAGGGTGACCCTCAGGAAACTGAGGATCAGGAAGTGAACGGTGAATCAGCAGAGGCCTGGGAGCCGGAACCATCCCAATACTATGATTGGGATGAGGACATGGCAGACAACCAGACTGCCTACAGATCCAGCGCGATTAGAATCGCGCAGGTAGACGAGACAGCCAAAGTCATGGCTGCTTGAACAACAGCCCCAGACAAGGTGGCTGAGCCGATGTATCATCATCGGAGCAAACACTGCACATGACCTGAACAGCTGCACAGTGAGAACCGTACCCTGTCAGGGTACTGGGAAATCAATGGCGTGAAGGCCCACTGTCTACTAGATAGTGGGAGTGAAGGGGTACTACTATCCCCCAAATTCACTCGTGCCATTGGCATTAAGACATTTGCCTTGGAACAGCCAATTGCCCTGCAATTGGCATGCATCAGTAGTCAATCAATGATCAACTATGGGACAAACACGACCATTAAATTTGGTCACAAAACAGTCAAAGAATACTTCGACGTGGTGAATGTTGAGTATTATGATGCTATCATGGGGACTCCGTTCCTAAGGAAATTAGGAGTGACCCTGGACTTTGCTAGTCCAGGGACAATCCGTGTGGGGAATGAAACCATCCCCACAGGAAAAGTGAGCTTTGACGACAAAAGGTCATCGAAGAAAGGCGCGGATCCAAAGGTGAGTAGAATCACCTCAGGGCCCATGCCCCCCCGGTCAATTGAAGCCAGGAAGACGAGTCTCGTGACTCGTCCTCAACCTCTCCCTACACCTGCAGGGAGAGATGCTGTCATCTCACGATGAAAGTGCTAGAAAAAAGGAAAAAGCCACCGAGTGCCAGGGGTCCAAACAGACATACACGGCACTTGATGGCTGCCCAAACCACAACCATCGTCCTCACAGACGATGACATCCCTTGCTTGCGTGAGGAATGGATGGATAAGATCGCTGACCTCGTCGGCGGTATCCCATTGGAACTCCCTCCCTTATGGGAGGTGAATCATGAGATCAATCTCATTGATCCCAACAAATGCATGCGGTATCGACTACCCAAGTGTCCTGAACACTTCCATGAGGAATTGTCCGTGAAGTTAGAACGATACACCACTGCAAAGTGGTGGATACCAGCAGTGGCCCATCAAGCAGTGCCAATGCTGTGTTACCGAAGAAAACGGTACACTATGTACCATCTTCGACCTGCGACAGCAGAACGAGAATACAGTGAAGGACGTAACGCCCTTCCCAGATCAGGATGTTATCAGGAGCAATGTGGCTCACTGCAAATACAAGATGAAACTCGATATGTCAGAGGCATATGAGCAAATCTGTATTCGTCCTGAAGATGTCCCAAAGACAGCCTTTGTGATGATCCTTGGCATGTTCAGGAGCCAAGTGATACAGATGGGGGATTGCAATGCCCCATTGACATTTCAACGTCTCATGATGTCAATATTTCGCGACTGCATAGGTCGCTTCGTCCATGTATACATGGATGATATATTCATCTTCTCGCACTTGATACAAAAGCACGAGGAACACCTCCGCATAGTCTTTGACAGACTACAGAGCAGCCATCTCTTCTTAAGCAAAAAGAATGTTGATCTCTATTTGGAAAAAATGGAGTGCCTCAGCCATACCATATATGGCCAAGGAGTTCATGTGGATGGTGATAAAATGCAACACATCTACGAGTGGAGGAGGCCTCACACGTCTAACGACATACAGAGGTTCCTCAGCCTTGTCCAATACCTAGCACACTACATGCCAGACGTCAGCGCATATACCACCCCCTTATCGGGATGTGCGCAACAACCGTCAATTTGAATGGACGCTGTTGCTGGACAAATGCTTCCACAGCATAAGGGCATTGGCCTGCAAGGCCCCGATCCTGCATCCGATCAACACATGGAATGCAGACCCAATATGGGTCATCACCGACAGTTCAAAATCTGGTGTCGGAGCTGTCTACGGCCAGGGACCAGACAGGAGAACCTGTCGACCAGCTGGCTTCTTGTCAAAGAAGTTCAGTGTTGCGCAGCAACACTACAGAACACACGAGCACGAAACCATTGCCATGCTTGAGGCCCTCATGAAATGGGAGGACAAACTCCTAGGGCAGAAGTTCACCCTAGTCACAGACCACAAGGGTCTCGAGTACTTCGAGACCCAAAAGAACCTGTCAGATAGACAGGTCTGGTGGTGGGAGTTTCTATCCCGCTTCAATTACAACACCGTCCACATTGATGGCGTTGAGAACAAAGTAGCAGACTGCCTATCCCGCTACTATGAAAGCGACACAGGTGATGAGAAGCACCCGGACCATGTCTTTGTCAATGCAGATGTGCGACTAGACCCAGACGGCGAGCTAATGCCCACCAACTGATACATGGAACTGCATACAGCAGCTACGAGGCAATCAACTCGCCTCGCAGAGAAAACAGAGCCGCGAACATTAGAAGCAGTGGCCATGAATGAAGGCTCCGCCAAGGAACCTCGCCATGACATGTCGTTGCCAGACAATGACAACAACAATGACATCTGTGTCATTGCTGCAAGCAATGACGGAGCATCCCTACATGTAAGCGTAGAAGAAAACATGGACCTGCCAAAGGTCCTACGCAACTCCTACCATAAGGAGCCCATGTTCACAAAGATCATGGCAAACATGGATGCACATCCAAGATTCAGCATCCAGGATGGGCTGATTTGGACAAAGAATCAGCTCAAGAGGGATGTCATAGCCATCCCTTGGAACGTATTTCAAGGGGGAAGGAGGCTGATCGAAATCATAATCAATCATGCCCACCAGACAACTGGCCACTACAGCCAACTGAAAACTTCGAACTACATTCAAAGAACATACTGGTGGCCCAGTATGGCCTCAGACATCGAGGCATTCTGCACTTTGTGCGCAAAGTGTCAGACTACCAAGACAGGCATGCAGCGGTCTGCAGGGCTACTGCATAGCCTGCCCATACCCAATAGACCATGGCAATGTATCGGTATGGATTTCATGGGCCCACTGCCCAAATTGAATGACTGTGATTACCTCATGGTAATCATAGATAGACTCACATCTCACGTACACCTTGTCCTGACAATGACAAGTGTGACAGCCAAAGGAATAGCCTGGCTATTCCTGAAAGAGGTCGTAAGACTTCATGGAGTCCCAGACTCCATAATCTCAGACCAAGACTCGAAATTCACGTCCATATTCTGGCGTGAGCTCCAACGACTCATGGGGATGAAACTCCTCATGTCCACCGCGTTCCATCCTCAAACGGATGGTGCGACCAAACGGGCAAACCGTTCGATAGGCCAGGTCCTTCGATCAGTTGTCAAGGATGATCAAAAGGACTGGGCCAACAAGTGTCCAATGGTTGAAGTTGCATTAAACAGCAACGTCAGCTCAACGACGGGGTTTGCACCCTTCAAGCTGAACCATGGATATATGCCCCGGATTGACCTGCCAATGGCCACGGACACTCCCTTCAAGGGAGTGACAAAATTCACACATCAGGCTTCGATGGAACCTGATGTCAGCCCATGATGCCATCATAGAGCATCACGTGATGCAGATGTTTCACACAAATAAGAAATGTCACGAAGGGGACATGTATGCGGTGGGAGACCACATATACCTGTCAACCCAAAACCTGACCCTACCAAAAGGAAGGGCCAGGAAGCTAGTACCACAATATATTGGACCATATTGCGTGAAGGAGGCCCACAATGACACCTCGATGGTAACCCTTGAATTACCGGAGGGATTAACAAGCCGGTGCATTGCGCCAACATTTCATACCAACCTCATATGAAGGTATGAGGTGAATAACAACGATCTATTCCCTCATTGAGAAGTGTCAAGATTGGAATTTGGGCGGTAATATTGCATGTTAGTGGCGAATGCCCGAATAGCGTGTGCGATCTAGTGAATCGCCCAGCGAACAGTACCGAAGAGGTAAGGGTTAAGAAGTAAGAGGGTTACTCGAAAGGAATTCGCCCTGATCTACAGTCATAGCGAAATAGCCTGTGGCACTTGATGATGTAACGTGCAAGGTGTCACGGAAGGGTTGTCTAAGTAGCGACAATCCCTTCGCCGGCGAAGGTGCTCCTTCAGAGCCCTTTTCCGACAGCACAGAAAATAACTCGAAGGCTAAGGTAATGAAGATGAAGTATGAGAACTCACCAGTGAGGCCTAAGTCCTCTTCTGGTCGAAGATAGAAATCTACAGGAGAAGGCTCAAGATGATAGTCACAGCGAGGTCAAGTTTGCACAAGATGGACGTATGATAATTAAACTGGGGAATATACATGCGAATGTAGACTACTTATACCGAATGCTCATACGGTGCTAGCGAAATAGGAAAGAGGCGGTCTGGAGTTAGGGTTGGATAGGGGTGCGTGGTCAGGATACATAATAGATGGAATAGACATCCAATAGAATGGAAGAGGGGTGTGAACATGAAACGACGGAGAGGAAAGAAGGCGAAGGCCCCTATGTACGAAAACACGCCTTGGGACCTGCATATACACCACCCTGCACGGACTCTTCATCTGCTGGGTTGGTCCCACATGACCTATGGGTAGGATGCCCCGCGAATGCATTCTGGACATAGGAACACCCAAAGGGGGTTGAGTTGAGAAGATGATGGGACCAGTGATGAACCATCAACCCGGGTAAAGGATGTCGATTGTGTTTGATGGCGTGCCTGCTGGCGAATGATGCGAGTAGCGAGTGGTCATATGGCGAATGTGGCGAATAGTGAATGGAGCGAGGAGCGAATGGAGCGAGGAGCGAATGGAGCGAGGAGCGAATGGAGCGAGGAGCGAATGGAGCGAAGACATGTGAACATGGAAGAGTGGTGAAAGGGACAACAGGGATAGCTGGGTACAAGAAATAAATGAGTCATGACAGCCTGCACCTCCTTGCACTTCATGATAGGACCAGTGGTGAACCGACAATCCGGGTAAAGGATGTCGATCGTGTTCGATGGCATGGCTACTGGCAAATGATGCAAGTAGCGAATGGCCAGTTGGCGAATGTGGCGAATAGTGAATGGGGCAAGGAGTGGATGGAGCGAAGCCAAGCGAACATGGAAAAGTGGTGAAAGGGAAAACAGGGATAGCTTGATACAAGAAATAAATGAGTCATGACAGCCTGCACCTCCTTGCAATTCATGATAGGACCAGTGATGAACCATCAATCCAGGTAAAGGATGTCGATCGTGTTTGATGACATGGCTACTGGCGAATGATGTAAGTAGTGAATGGTCATTTGGCGAATGTGGCGAATAGTGAATCGAGCAAGGAGTGAATGGAGCGAAGCCGAGCGAAGATGGAAGAGTGGTGAAAGGGAAAACAGGGATAGCTTGATACAAGAAATGAATGTGTCATGACAACTGTGTAGTGAAAACTTCAGCAAAGCTAATTCGTCCTGCGCTGCAGTGGTACGAGTCCCATTGAGTCCAACCTGCATGGAGGCTGCAACTGACACTATCCGAATGCATCCTGAGCATGTGGGTCTGTCATGGAGTGGGAGTTTAACAGATGATGGGTTCTATGATGGATGAGGGCTCCAACACCTGGCATGCTGGCAGGAATGATGCGAATAACGAATGCGAAAGCAGTATGGCGATGAATATTTTGGCAAGATATTCGCTGGTTCAGGAAGTCGTTCGCTGGTTCAGGAAGTCATTCGCCTTGTGCTGAGGGATGATTCGCAGAATAAACAAATCATGACAAGAAGCAAAGTCATTTTATGACTTTGGAGCGAATGATGAGGAAGAATGGCTCGTTGACGAGATCTTGTCCCACCAATGGATAAACTTGAAAGACCTAGAGTTCCAAATCAGGTGGACTCTAGAAGACATGACATGGGAGCCCATTTCATCATGTAAGGACATCGAGGCCCTAGATACCTATCTAGAGCTTCGAGGTGTGGCCAAGCCTTGCGACCTGCCTAAACGGCATTAGGACACGTCAGTCATGTGTGATCACGTGATGCGCCAATGTAAATAACCTATGTATCTACATGTACAATAGTTATTACATAATCCCAGTGGGCCCCTTAGGGACCCACTGTATAGTTTATGTGTGGGAACCAGCCAGCGGTTCCCATCGCATCTTATTCTTACCTGTCACTACGTAGCATTCAGAATACCACTCATTGGTCAAGTTCTGCAGTGCCCTTGTGATACAAGGTCCTAAGATCAACATCTTTACACCTTTTTGAACTATCCTGCGGTTGATCGCCACGTGACCAACTGATAGTGGATTCGAAGCAATCTTGAAAAAGATTGCTGCGTTGACGACTAAACATCGTTGAGACCCTCCAGTAGACCCTCTACTGTCAGCTGCGAGCATGATGATTCCACGCAGTCGAAGATGGACACGAGCGACGATCTCGAGGTCCACGCCTCAGGCGCAGCCCAGCGACACGATGGCTGATGCTACCCTGGACCAAGAGTCCAGGACAATAGAAGACGGAGAGATCGTAGATCTCACCGCCCTCGTCCCCCCAATAGAGGACGAGGAAAACCCCAACCACGTCTCATCGAGCATGGCCGAGAGTACGGGTGGTTTCCTGAGAGTATCAATTTGAAAGTGGAAGAATAATATGTTGTCTGGCAAATGCGTGTACTTCTGAGTGACAGCACGCAAGCCGACTTGCCTGGCTGCGTTTTCTGCATGTAATGGAAAATGGTGCTTCTGATATATGTGCCTCCACTTATGGTAAGTCTGGAGGAAGACGACGCCGGGCAACGAGCTGGCGCCACCCCCCCCATTCCTCTCTGCCCAGAGACAAAGGAAAGGGCAGAGAAGTCTCGCCATCGTCAGACGGTAGAGCAACAACGTCGAGGTGGGCACAAAGCCACGACTCGAACCGACGCTCACGAAGTAGAGCGATGACGATCGTCCCTGAAGGGGGATGACGTCAAAAAAGACGAGCCCCAGATGATGGTCAGGGCTTGGAATACTCAAGCTCCAGTCGCAAGAGCTCGAGGGCTCATGCCATCGACCATGAGACGGCAGAGGCCCTGAACAAACAGGTGCAGGCTGCGCTGCACCGAAGCACGCTGACGCGCCACAAGCACGATCAGCTGGCATCGCAGCTTGACAACGCCGCCGCCACCCTAATGACAATCGGCAAGGAACTCCACCAGGCAAAGGAGATCAGGCTGCAAGACGCAGCCACGCTGGAGGATGTCCAGAAAGCCCTCCGCCCACATGGGGAACATGACACAACTCGTCCGAGCTCGTGACAGTCCGCAGCCAACGAACGCAGTCACGACGCGGAAGACCCACACCGAAAGGAGCGGGACAAGCAGCGAATGCTGCTGCCAGCCGTCCCAGTCAAACAGGACGTAAGGTTCAGGAACGAACCTCAAGAGCAACCGGCTGCCCCAACGGACAGCTGTAAGACAATCCAACAGATCGTTAGGGAACAGGTCGCCTCAGAGCCTGGCTCTGAAACGACGACCGAGAGCTTAGAGCTCGAAGTCGCACACTGGCAGCGTAAAGAAGCCGCAGCTGCGCACTGCCACATGCGGGCACTTGAGCTACTAGCGAAGAACACTGAAGAAACAGTGGCCCACAGCCACACCGCTCAGCTGCCCGACAAGCAGCTCACGCGAACAGGACACACGGCAGGCGCGCGCAGCCTACAACAGCAGGCTGTGGATCCGCAACGCGGGACTGACCGGGGACATCAGGCACAAAACGCCCCCGGAACCGAGAGCACAAAATGCTCCCGATCCCGAGCCCGATCCGGGCCCGGGGCCCGTCAGGGCATACAACAGCCTGCCCCGCGCAGCGTCACAGCCGCGCGAGCAATCCATGGCCCCAACGGAAGGCCAGGGAATCCCTGACCAGGCCGACGTCATACCAATGGAGCCGTACGACAGGATAACATGGATGATCCGCATGGCGTTAGCAGATGCCGTGGACACAGACCCGGAGAAGTCTGTGCTAGCGAAAGCCGGTGTGAAATTGGCTCACCCCGAGCCATATGCTGGGGGATCTGACCTCGAAGAGTTTGAAATCTTCGTGGCAGCCATCCTACGATGGCTGAAAATGAATTGCCTCCTAGGCCAACCAGCATAGACATGCAGGTCGGCTACATGGGCACTTGCCTCACCGGTGAAGCCCAGGAGTGGTTCCTTCGAAACGTAGAACGCTTCGATCGCCAGGTCTGCAGCTGGACACTGGAAACTGTGATGCAAGGCCTTCAAAAAAGGTTCCTGCACACACTGACGTACCATCACGCATCGAATAAATTAGACGCGGTCATGCAGGGCATGAAAACCGTTCAGGAAATGCTGAATGAGCTCACGAAATACGCGGCACGTATGATACAGCCGCCGGACGATTACACATTCCAGAGACGGTTCGTGTCGGCGCTGCACGAAATGCTGCACAATGAAGTCCTCAAAAAGGGCTATAATGCCAAGAGCAGCTCAATGGAGCAACTCTTCGAGATGGCCCGGATGATCAAGGAGGCATCCCAATACAACATGGGGATGCACCACGCAGAAAGCACAGCAGCAACGGCAAGCGCTGCCCGGCTCACAGGGAGCAAGCCGTTGACACAAACGGGCCTGACCAGGCCCAGCCTGTTCTCAAGAAGCGGAACAGGACAACGGCTGCCGCCCCCACGCCCAGCACAAGCTGGACGCCCGCCTGAAGCTAAACAGCCTCAAGCATCAGGGTCATCCCCGCGACCTGCCCCACCGGCGAAGGCGTCAGGCCGACCTAACGATCGGCCCAGCAGCGGCCAAAGCAGCACGATGTGCTTTGAATGCGGCCAACCTGGCCACAAGAGGGCGGAATGCCCCCGGCTTAAGTCCAGTATCAGGACAGCGGCCGCGAGGCAGGAAGAGGAGACCGAAGATCCAGAGATGGATCTCGGTCAAAATTCTCTCCATCAAATTGATGAAGAGGGGGAGGGTGATCCCCAACCCAACGACACTCCGGACAACGGAGATGCGCCCGCTGAAGAGTGGGACCCCGAGCCGTCCCAATACTATGAATGGGACGAAGAGGTGGAAGACACCACCTACAGGTCCAGCGTGATCAGATTCACGCCAGAGGACGAAACCGCCACGAAAGTCATGGCGACACGCACGTCGGTCACACCAGACAAGGCGGCCGAGCCGGTGTATCACCACCGAAGCAAACACAGGACGTGGCCAACGCGCCTGCGCAGTGAGAACCATACCCTATTGGGGTACTGGGAAATAAACGGCGTAAAAGCCCACTGCCTGCTAGATAGCGGCAGCGAAGGGGTACTGCTATCCCCCGAATTCACGCGAGCTACAGGGATGAAGACATTCTCCCTGGAGCAGCCAATTGCGCTGCAGCTAGCCTGCATAGGCAGCCATTCCAGGATCAACTATGGAATGAACACAACCATCAAATTTGGTCGTGGGACATACGACGAATATTTCGATGTAGTGAATGTCGAATATTACGACGCTATCTTAGGGACAGTTCCTAAGGAGATTTGGCATAACCCTGGACTTCTCAAGCCCAGGGATGATCCGCAAGGGGAACGAAGTGATCCCCATGGGCCAGGTCTCGTTCGACGATGATGGATCGACGAACGAGGACAAGGGGCCACAGGTGAGCAGGATCACCTGGGCACCGAAGCCTAACCTGGCTCATTGAAGCCAGGAGGACGAGTCGCGGGACGACTCGTCCTCAAACTCACCCTACAACTGTAGGGAGAGGCATTCTCACCTAACGGTGAAAGCGATGGGGAAGAGGAAAGCGGTTCCAAAAGCGGTTCCGCGCGCCGCGGGACCTAATAGACGCCCACAGCGCCTAATGGCTTATAAGCCAACCACCACCATCATCCTCATGGATGATGACCTTCCTCACCTCCGCGAGGAATGGATGGAACGAATCACTGACTTAGTCAGTGGAATTCATTAGAACTCCCGCCACTACGGGAGATCAACCATGAGATCAACCTCATCAATCCCAACAAGCACATGCGGTATCGACTACCGAAATGCCCCGAACACTTCCGAGAGGAACTGTCGGCTAAGATAGAACGATACACCACTGCAAAGTGGTGGATTCTGGCAGTCGCACAGCAGGCCGTGCCCATGCTGTGTGTGCCGAAGAAGAACAGTACATTGCGAACCGTCTTCGATCTGCGCCAGCAGAACGAGAACACGGTGAAGGACGTCACACCCTTCCCGGATCAGGATATCATCCGCAGCAACATGGCTCGCTGTCGGTATCGAACAAAACTCAATATGTCAGAAGCATATGAGCAGATCCGGATCCATCCGGATCACGTAGCAAAGACTGCCTTTGCCACGATCCTGTCAGGATTGGTTTTTAGGCGTTAATATCGTGTATTAGTGAAGAGGGGGGAAATGTGTCTCATGCGCATGTACTACTAGCCAGCGCTTTAGCGCCCGTGAGGCCATGGTGTGCCATGCTAAGCGCCCATAGAACGTAGCGCGTTAGTGAACAGCCGCACCTCAAAAAGGAAACTTGTCCACAACCACCCACAAAGGGTTGGTTGGACAGAACATGAAAAGAAGTAGAAATACAGCTTTGAAAAATCAAAGAAAAATTTGACAAATCATAGAATGAATGTCAGCATGGTTTCAAGTCAAAATCAAAAGAAATACGAATGGTGGAATCTATTTGGCTTGATTTTGGTGCAGGAGCATAAGTGCACCCAACAGCCCTCACCATCATCCACCTGGACGATTGCGCAACGTGCGCGGACTACGCCGCGCACTTAAGGGCCGCGACAGGCACCCGCAAGGTCAAATTGTGGGATGAAGACATTGGTGACGCCGTCAATGCAGCCTGGGGATGGCTCCCAAGGGGCATCGCGCAAGAAGAGCTCCTCCGGGACATCCACGACCTCAAAAAAGAGGTCAAGGAGTTGGTGTTGGAATTATAACAAGCTGGTTACGCGTTGTTTCCGCTTATGTAATCAAAGGCTTGCGTGCCCTTTGTTCTTGCTTTTTCTTATTGTTCTACCTTCCTTTTTGTTCCTAAATCATTTATAAGTCTTTACACTCCATGTATGTAACCATCCGTTTGCCCCAACAAGCTCACAGGACAAACACCCCATATACACTCTTGCATCGTTCTTACTCACGTCTCTCTTATTCTAACAGTTGGAACGCGCAGTCGAAGACCGCGATGACGTGCTCGAAACTGAGCGCGCCAAGATCAAGGAACTAGAGCAGCAGCTGAGCGCAGCCCAGCTCCAGGTTACCCTGGTCCACACTACCTCAAAAAGGCCGCGACATGACCCGGCCACAGACCCAGTGGCCGGGCCATCATCACCAATGGCACCTTTGCCGGCGCACGCAACATCGGGGCTAGCGTCCCGATTGTCGGTGCCGACCCCGACAACGACAACAACGGAAGGGCATAGCGCGCCTTCCGACTCTGCGTACAGTGTCCCAGAAGGATGGGAGTCAGACTCGTCCGTCTGGAAGACGTACGACCCAGAAAGGGCACAGCAGCTGGCAGAGCAGCCAAAGAAAAAGCGCAAGAAATTGCGCGGCACCCCCAACACCGTCAATGGGCTAGCCATTGCGAGGGAAAGCACGATTAGTGCTTACCTAGTGGCGTCATCGTCACACACGATCAACGACCCCACCTTCAATGGCGGATAGCACAGGTCGAGGCCCAGTACATTGGGCCTGGCATGGCCCTGCCTCCACCCGCGGGGACAGTTCACCCTCCCTACCCGGGGGCAGGGGACGCTCATCCCACTCGGAGATCCACCGATCTCCAAGACGGGCCTCCTACCATGGCCGGTAGAGAAGGCCCAACAGCGTCGTACTCAATGGTACGACGTCTGCCCGCTTGACGACCCACGCTTCATCGAACTCCTAGCGCGGGCAAAAGAAACGCCACAGCTCACGCGTACGCGCGAGATGATCGGCGTATTTAAATGCATCGAGTGCGAACAACGCGCTCGCAATCCCAGAAGGGATTGTCTCGTGATAGCGGGCGGTACCCTGCACGATATCGCGGCCATCCTAAAGGGTTGGATACACAACCCTGAAGGAATCCCATCAGCCATCCGTGACAACGCGGATGGCACCTTCAACCTAGATGACATGGACGTCTGGATGTGGTTGAAGGCCCTTGTGCCCCAGGTCAAAGGGGTCGCATCACCTCTCAGGGCGAGGCTACTTGACCTATTCAGCTCGACAGACCAATGGTCGAGCCTCGTCGACGCCAGGGAAGTGCTGACGCCTCAGAGCACCACCCTGCGGCTCTCCATCACGGGCCCATTCCCCGTGGGGGGCCGAGCCAGCCCTGACATCCCCCTCACCGAGATCACGAGATGGTTGGCCCACTACGCGGGGGTCACTCATGAGCAAGTGGCACGCATTGAACACTATGTTCAACGCAGCATCACCGGCGCGGCATTCAGTGCTGCCGCCCGCAAGGGCCAACAAAAGGTCCTCGAGACCAGCCATGTGAGGGCCATGGTGCCATGACCCCTCACTCATGCTCAGCTCGACCAAGAGCTGGCGCGCTTCCGGCCCCCTCCTCAGACTGAGGACCTGGCCGTTGAGGCCATGCTCCACGAGGACGCTGGCCTCAGTTTAAGTAGCAACAATCCTTTCGCCGGCGAAGGTGCTCCTTCGGAGCTCTTCGCCGACAGCACAGAAAATAGTTTGAAGGCTAAGGTAACGAAGATGAAGTATGAAAACTCACCAGTGATGCCTAAGTCTTCCTCTGGTCAAAGATAGACATCTACAGGAGAAGGCTCAAGACGATCGTCACAGCGAGGTCAAGTTTTGCACAAGATGGACGTATGATAATTGAACTGGGGAATATACATGCAAATGTAGACTACTTATATCGAATGCTCATATGATGCTAGTGAATAGGAAAGAGGCCGTCTGGAGTCAGGGTTGGATGGGGGTGCGCAGTCATGATACAAATAGATGAAACATAGATACAATAGAATGGAAGAGGAGTGCAAACATGAAACGACAGGGGGGAAAAGGGACGAAGGTACTTATGTACGAAAACACACCTTGGGACCTGCATATATGCCACCCTGCATGGACTCTTTGTCTGCTGGGTTGATCCCACATGACCTATGGGTAGGATGTCCCGCAAATACATTCCAGCCATATGAACACCCAAAGGGGTTGGGTTGGGAAGATGATGGGACCAGTGATGAACCATCATGTCGGGTAAAGGGTGTCGATCGTGTTTGATGGCATGCCTGCTGGTGAATGGTGCGAGCAGCGAATGGTCATTCGGTGAATGGGGTGAAGTGCAAATGGAGTGAACATAGAGGAGGAGTGGTCGAAGAGTAGGGCGAACGCAGGCGAAGATGCAGGGGGAACGATGAGGGGGAACATAGAGGCAGCGAGGTAAGGGAAATAGACAGGTCATGACAGACGCCCGCGCAGCGTCCAGGACAGTGACAGTCATGACGCTGTCAACTGCGATGGCACCGTTTGAGTCGTACGATGCCAACATCCCAGACGGGTGGCTGTCCGACATGTCGATCTGACACAGAAAATACCTCCCACCCCCAGTCATGGAAAACGGACTGGTGGACGAACTAGAACACATAAGAACGCGTATCTAACAGAGTCGTCAGCGCACAGCGCCGATGACCCCTGGCTGCAACAAGCGCTAGCCACAGCTCAGGCCCAGTACATTGGGCCTCACGTTGTGCTGCCACCGCCAGGGGCGGGAGTTATCCAATGCTACCTGGGGGAAGGGGAGCCGTTGAGACATGGAGATCCACCGATCTCCATGATGGGCCACTTACCACAGCCCCTAGGCAGATCGGTCCCTCAGGTTGCCAAGTGGTACCACATATGCCTCATCACCGAGCAGAGGTTTCAAGACCTCCTCACACTCTCCAGGGACACCCCGGTTGACCAGCGCATGCCAGAAATGAACACAGCATTCCGGCGCCTCCGCAAGGAGGGCCCCCGTAAACCCTGTCCAAAGTACATAAACATTTTGGACGGTACACCTGACACCATAGTCACAGTGCTTAACAGCTGGCGGTCAAACGCCGAAGGTGTCCCTCCCGCCATCCAGGATAATGTGGAAGGTGGGTTAAACACAACATATATCAATATCTGGATGTGGATACGGATCCTGGCTCCCAAAGGCAAACCACGATCCCCCCTCAAGTCACGTTTAAGCAACTTGTTTGGTATGCCAGCCCAGTGGCAGGAGCTCGTGGCCGACATCACGATCCCTTCCCCCACCGCAGACACCCTGCGGGCCTCGATCACTGGGACGTTCCCGCTTGGGACCAGACTCACAAACGAGATCCCGCTGAAGGAGCTCGTGTCATGGCTAGCCCTCCATGGCGGTGTGAACCACGAACATATCCCTTGGATCGAGGGATACTTTCAACGACTTCGAGACAAGGAAGTCACAAACACCGCTGCACGCACAGGTAGGGCTGCACACCATGTGTACAACCACGGCTGTACGGTGCCGTGTTACGGCCACGGCACCCCTACCATCAAGGGTCTGGGTGCACTGCTGATGGTACGGTATATGGTATGGGTTGACGCTGTATGATACCGTAAAAATTCGGCCGTGTACGGCATATACGGCATGCATTCAGAAAACCCCGAAAACCTTGTAGCCGAGCCCAAAATACATCGGCCGATGGGCGCTACCGCCGGTAGGCAGGCCATTTACATGGTGCTCACACTCCCGTTCACCCCTGCTGACATTCTGCCGTGCGCACGCACACCATAGCAAGCGGCTGGGTGTGATATTATCAATATTTTAGCTTTGCCACCGGCCATGTGCAGTAAGGAAGCCGGTGAATGATCTAAGTTTAGGCTGAGCTATAATAGATCAGCCCTATGGATCCGTCAACCGTAATACGGACGGTACCATACCGTCAGAGGGGCTGAGGTGTCGATCATACGGACGGTATACGGTCTGCCATATCCGTCAACTTGCCGTACATTATACGGCCGTAGCCGTAATACGGACGGTGTGCAGCCCTACGCACAGGGCAGCAGTGGCACAAACAGGGACTGAAGATGTCCCAGCGCACCCGTGAGAAAGCAGCTGCGAGCACCTCGGAACAACTCAATAAGGAGCTGCTCGCTTCCCGCCCCCTGGATCCGCAACCTGATCCAGCCGCGGAGGCCGCCTTCATCCAGGAGATGGGAATCAACCCATCTCTTGAAACGGGTCCATACCAGCCCCGAGAGGGACCCGGTCCATCCACATCCGCTCACGTGGATGCAATGCATGTGGATCCCCAGCCCCTGCCGGCCCCATACAAGGACATCCCAATGGACGACGCTCCCTCAGCCGAGGACAAAGACCTCGACGACGAGATCTATGGAGATTAGAGTTCTCCATAGTGGGGGAGGGTGTAAATACAGATATTTACCTGTATTGCCATGAGGCAATACATAATGGCTGGTAGCTTACATAGCCAGTGGGTCCTTGTGGACCCACTGTATAGTTCTTGTGTGGGAATCCCCGGGATTCCCCAGCTTATCTTTACTTGTAACAGTCACTATGTTGTACTAGAATCACCACCGTTTGGTCAAGTTCCATTGCCTTGTGATACCACAAGTTCTAAGCCAATTCACTTACATAATATCTGCAGCGCGTTGATTGATCAAGAAAGATCAATTACTCAAAAGGCTATTAACCCACTTAACTCAGAGTTAAGTTAACAATCTATTGCGTGAATTGAATAACTAATAACCAAGACTATTAGATCACTGCTCAGAGTGGCGTCTAATCATACAGGACTACTAATCAGTTACTCTTAGTAATGTTGCTGTTTGCAGCGCAATTATTCAGGGCCTGCTGCAATTAAAATAGAGCACTCTTGTACTTCTCAGAGCCAATCAGAGTTGCTGCAATCTTAGACTGTAGCCAAGTCAGTGAGCCAGTACTTCGGTACAAGGCTGTGTTGAAGTCACACTTCAGTTACTCAATGTCTGAGTGGTTTGGGTGAAAGATGATTGATTGCTTCACTGCTAAAACTGCAGGCTATTTATACTGCATCTATCTAGCTTATGTAACTACTGCTAGGAACCTTGTAGAGGCTTCTACTACTGTGAAGAACCTTGTGGAAGCTTAGAGAAGCTTCAGGAAAGGTTTGGAAACTATTGGAAGGCTGTGGAAGGTTCTATTGCTATATTGGGTTAAAGTCACAGCTCTGTGACAGTAAAGCTAAGAGTATGTAAGAAACTCCCACGCTCATGTGATTGTCAGGTGACTGTAGATAATCATGTGACTTTGAGGCCAGGTGATTGTCAGGTGACTGTGGATGATCAGGTGACTTTGAGCTGTTTTGAGGTCATGTGATCGTGGGGTATTCTTAGCTAAGCTACCAAGAGATTGTTGTATCTTGTGGACCCAATGTGAGTGTAGCATAGAAATATTAGTACAGCCTTTCCTAAGGACATTTGAAACTAATTAACTACCTAGTAAATGTTCATAAATAGGTAGTTACTTTGTGGACGATCCCTAACACCAGGACTAACGCAAATGCACTGCTACAGGATACAAGTAATGAAGACCATACCTCTGCAATGACAGCAAGGGAGCAATAACAGAAACCAGAGCTACAACAAAGATCCAGAAAGCATAGGGGGACATATTAGAAAACGCTTGTGCTATTTTGACTAGAAGGAAGTCTTTGGAAATGTGTAACTCGGTCTCAATCAGCTCCGAACACCTGGATATTCCCAGACAAAGATGCTTTGTCCCAGCAACGGAAAAGTCAATCAAGTAATATCCGCTTCAGCTATGGAGCACATGCTCAGCCTTCACGTCATTCACCTTGATACCTGCGCAATGAAGTTGATAGAGTTGCAGCACGATCGATAATCTTAGCCATACCACATCAAGAATGGCGTCACGCACTTTGCCTAATGAATCACATACCTCGTAAACTTTGCAAGGCCATCAAAACTTGCTAGACTATGGCCCTTTGTTAAGACCCGTTCCCGAGTCTGGACCCGAGGCCTCAGCCTCGGATCTCACTCGGGAACCCTTGGCTTAACTCGGGTTCCCTATCAGCTCATCATTCACCCTGATCCCCTTTCCTAGATAGTCCTGTTCCATTTCTGATGATCGTCCGTCGACCATTCTTCCTGCTCGATACGGGCATTGATGCCCTCTTTCCGTTCCTTGCGATTAGTATATAAACCCCCCGTCATGTACACTAATTCCTCAGTTCTGATATCGACTTAGATTCCTCATATCTTTCCACTCCTCTGTCTGACCTCATTCTGAACCTCGGCTTCTAGCTGAATCCATTCCCGAATCCGTTTCCTGAAATTAGGGCGGAACACTGTAGTGGGCGCAACCTACGAAAGTTGAAGCCAAGCCCCTTGTTTCCAAACTTCGGCTAACCTCGGCTCAGCCTTCAGGTTGAGTCTTAAGTATGACTTACGTTCTTAACAGTATATCAGAACTCTCTACATGCAGTTGTTCGATATGCCTATCACTAGATCTTACACCTGTGCCTGCAGTAGCCGTGTTACCCCGACCATAGAGGCCCGCCGTGCATGAAGTGCTTCACACCACCCTGAAAACCCCCCGTTCCATCACCGCTACGACAACCCCCCTCCGTCTTCGAACTCGTCTCGACACCGAGTTATAGGTGTCAGTCATGGACATATCAGCGAGGTTCCCAAGGATCCCCGTGGTGAGTCCCCTGACCCTAGCGACCCCGGAGACGGTGGTCATGGCGGCAATAACAACTCCGGTTCCGAGCACAATTCTGATCCCGATGCAGAGGCCCCGAGACCAAACCCCAACCCAAATGCAGAGGCAGACGGCGAGGAACAGGTTGGGCGCCATATGCTCGCGGCTTTGGAAAAGAATGGACTCGGTGGAGGAGACTGTGCCAATTCAAAGGCGAAACTTCGGGAGCCTGACCAATTCAACGGTTCAGACCCAAAGAAACTCCGAGGTTTCCTTCTCCAGTGCACGTTGAATTTCCGTGCCAAAACCCAAGCTTTCCGAGATGGTTCTGCAAAAGTGAACTACATTCTGTCCTTCCTCAAAGGGATGGCTCTTGATTATTTCGAGCCTTTCCTCACTGACGACCCCATTAATGAGCCCCTCTGGGCCTTGGATTATGGCATCTTCATGGAAGGGCTTTACCTGAACTTCGGCCCCTATGACCAGGCCGCCGATGCCGAGGTAGAGCTCGAAAACCTCGTCATGAAGGACAGTCACAAGGCAACTCGGTTTTTGTCGACTTCTACAGACTTGCATCCATGCTCCAGCACAATGATTCGGCTTTGCATCGCCGAGCATACCTTGCTCTGCCGAAGCGAATCAAAGATGAAATGGTGCATTTTGACAAACCCCGATCCCTTGACGACCTCTGATATCTGGTCCAGAAAATTGACCAAAGGTATTGGGAATGACGCGGCGAAGCCTCTTGCGAGACTTAATCTGCACCCAAACTCGAGGCCAAGGACAAGTCCAACCAAAACCGCGCCCCTCAGAACAACGACCAATGTCAAGGTCAAAGTTCTGGCAACTCCAATGCCAATGCCGGTAATAGCAACCAAGGCAAAGGCAAGGACAAGCACAAGGGAAACACGTCCAAGGGTCAGAAAAAACCCGACTATGCCAACAAGCTTGGCAAGGATGGCAAACTCACCCCCAAAGAATGCCAACGTTGCATGGATAACAACCTCTGCCTAGTTTGCGCGCAGAGTGGCCACCATGCGAAAGACTGCCCGAAAGCCACGTCGGCTCGGGCTGCATCAGCTTCTGACGGGAAGACGTCCAACAACAAACCCAAATCTTTGGCTTCGGGCGCAAAAAAAAATAATCAGTGACCCTCCGACCTCCGCGCAAACCAAGGGTCACATTGACTCAACTTGCACAGTAGGGGAGGTAAGAATCAACGCTTCTGCTCTCTTTTCTCCGAACTCTCTTGTAATTAGTTTGTATTCGTCTTTTGTCCCGAACCAAAAATTTAAAGCATTAGTAGATTCCGGTTCTACCCATTGTTTCATAGAATCCATCTTTGTCCGTAGATACACTCTCCGAACTCGTTCTGTAGACCCGATCCCGCTCCGTTTATTCGATGGTAGTACAAATTCGGTAATTACTGAAGCTGTAGAGCTACCTATCCATTTCCCCGATGGTCACACCCATTCCATAGACTTTTATGTCACCCCCCTTGATTCATCTGTTTCGGTAGTTCTCGGACACAACTGGCTCACCCACTACAATCCGTTGATTGACTGGGTATTGGGCAGTATTACTTTCCAAACTTCCCTTCTGGGCAGTCCTGTGGAACCCCCGCCGGCTTCGGCTTGCACCGCAACGGCCGAGCCACCCCTGAGTCTGGAGGCCCCTCAGGTTACCCTCCTTAACGCTGCAGCATTTTACCGTGCCTGCAAGTTAGAGGGCTCCCAGTGCTTCCAGCTAAATCTGGCGATGCCCGAGAACGAGGTTTCGGCCCGCTCGGCTTCCGCAAAACCTGAACCCGTGGACCTCAAGGACATCCCGCCGGAGTACCATGACTTCGCGGATGTGTTCAGCAAGTCCAAAGCTGATACCTTGGCTCCACACTGACCCTACGATCTCACAATCACTCTGGAGGACGGCGCTACGCCCCCTCAACCTCCGTTATATTCACTCTCTACCTTGGAGCTTGCCATGCTCCGGGCGTTCATAGATGAGCATCTGAATATGGGTTACATTCGGCCCACTCGGTCTTCACATGGAGCCCCCATCCTCTTTGTCAAAAAGAAGAGCGGTGAACTTCGGCTTTGCGTCGATTTCCGAGCACTCAACAAGATTACAAAGAAAGATCACTATCCACTTCCATTAATTACCGACTTGTTGGATGCACACTGAAAGGCTCAGATCTATACAAAAATCGACCTTCGGCATGCATTCCTTCTCGTTCAGGTCGCCAAAGGCGACGAGTGGAAAACAGCTTTCCGGACCCGGTACAGCTCTTTCAAATGGCTGGTCATGCCGTTCGGCCTGACCAATGGTCCTGCGGTCTTTCAACGGTTCATGAATGACGTCTTTGGAGATATGCTTGATGTATGTGTCATTGTGTACCTTGACAACATACTCATCTACTCCGACGACCCGGTCAAACACAGGGAACACATCCGTGAAGTATTGCGGCGTCTTCAGAAACACGGCCTCTACACCAAACCCAATAAATGCGAATGGCACCGTGATTCCGTGGAATTCCTCAGTTATATGCTCTCTACCGATGGATTTACCATGTCCGAAGACAAAGTCCAGACAATCCGTGATTGGCCTGAACCCCGGAAGGTAAAAGACATACAGTCCTTCCTTGGCTTCGCCAATTTTTACCGCCGCTTCATCTTCAACTATTCCGACATCACTGTTCCCCTCACTCAGCTTATCCGTAAAGGCACCCCATGGGCATTTACCAAAGAATGCCAAAAGTCCTTCAATTACCTCAAGGAGGCTTTCACTTCGGCTCCGATCCTATCCTATCACACTGGGTTCCCAACCGACCTATGGTCATAGAAACTGACGCCTCAGATTATGCCCTCGGCACGATTCTGTCTCTGTTCGATGACGCAGGCGAACTACATCCCGTCGCCTTCCACTCTCGGACATTTTCCGGTGCCGAACTCACAATTACGATGTCCACGATAAAGAGCTACTGGCAATCTTTGAAGCATTTCAACGTTGGAGACATTACTTGGAGGGCTCCGGCTCCCCTATCGACATTGTCACTGATCACAAAAACTTGGAGTATTTTTCCACCACTAAGTTGCTAACCCAACGACAAGCTCACTGGTCCGAGTTCCTCTCCCAATTTAACCTCATTATTCGGTTCCATCCCGGAAAGCTCGGTACAAAACCCGATGCTCTAACTAGACAATGGGATGTCTACCTTAAAGAGGGAGGTAACAACTACGGCTCAGTCAATCCACAAAACTTCCGACCGATTTTCACAAATCAACAACTATCGGAATCACTCCGGGCAACTTATCTGCTTGCACCCATCCTCCGAGCAAGCACTATGATGGACTCCGAGAAGTTTCATGCTGACATCTTAGACAATCTGGCATCCGACCCCATTGCCTGCTGGCATCTCGGTGATAGTTCTGACCCAAGATGGATGCAAACCGACGATGGCTTTCTACACCATGACGGCCGCATATATGTTCCCGATGCCGACGATCTCCGGCTCCAAGTACTCCAGTATAAACATGACCATGTACTCTCGGGACACTTCGGCCAAAACAAGACCCTTGCGCTGATCCGCCAGGAATATACCTGGCCCGCAATTCGGTCTTTCGTCATCCTGCAAATCTTGCACCACTTGCTCCTGTTCGATGTCCCAGCGTCACTGGCCCTATGGCACCCTCAAGCAGCTCCCGATACCCAAGCAACCTTGGAATTCCATCTCCATGGATTTCATTGAGCAGTTGCCGGCATCCTCGGGATTCACTGCGATCCTCATGGTAGTCTGCCGCTTAACCAAGCAGAGCATCTTCATTCCGACATACGAGATGATCACTTCTGCCGACCTAGCCCACCTGTTTGTCTTGCATGTATTCTTGAAGCACGGTGTCCCAAGCCATGTGACATCAGACCGAGGTTCAGAATTCATATCCCACTTCTTCCGTTCCCTCGGCAAAGCTCTCAACATGAACTTGCACTTTACCTCCGGATATCACCCCGAAGGCGATGGTCAAACCGAACATGTAAATCAAACTCTTGAACAATATCTCCAGGTATATTGCAACTATCAACAAGACAATTGGTCTGAGTTGCATACAATAATGCTCCCAGCGCCACTACCGGCATTTCGCCGTTCTTTGCCAACAAAGGGACCTCGCTTCCTCTTGGGCCTGAGACTTTGCAGTCGACCTTGACCAGCTTCACGCTGCCTTGAAAGAGCAAATCAAATCCACTCAATCTCAGTACCAAGTCTCGGCTGACGCACGTCGTGCTCCCGCCCCTGAGTTCGCGATTGGATCCTTAGCGTTTGTAAAAGCGCAGTTCTTCCGGACAACCCAGCCCTCAAAGAAGCTGGCTGAAAAGTACCTCGGCCCCTTTGAGATCATTGGCCAGGCCGGATCCTGAGCTTACATCCTATGGCTTCCGGACAGCCTTCGGGCAGTCCACCTGGTCTTCCATGTCTCAATGCTCGAACCCACGACCCCAAACACCATCCCAAATCGGGTTCAGTCTCCACCGCCTCCAGTCAAGATCGACGGCGAGACAGAGTACGAGATTTACCAGATCCTTGACTCCAAGATCGACCAATGCCACAGACCTTGTAACCCCCTGTACCTCATCCGATGGGCTGGTTATGAAGGTACCGACGAGGAGACGTCATGGGTCCTCACGACCGAGCTCGGCCATGCATCCAAGATCGTGACGGACTTCCACTCGGCCTACCCTGCCAAGCCTGGACCATGGATTCCTTGAACCCGAGCTTCAGCTCCCCCATTTCTCTTACTCGTTATATGGGCACTTTCTTAGTTAGACAAAAACACTCTTTTGCTATGTTTTATCTCGGCCATTTTGCTGAATAGCTACGCTTGTAGTTCTTGGCCCCCCCCCTCCGCATCTGTCCCTCATTCTCTCTGTTCATTTGACTCCCATTTCCGATTCTGATCCCAAAAGAAAAAAAAAAAAAAAACACCAAGAAAAAAGATTCACATTATTTCCTGAAAACATCAGTAGATTAATCATCCCCCATAGTTGCATCCCCGTCCGCATCCTGTCCCTCATCATTCCCTGATCCTCCATCCGAACCCCCATCTCTTGTATTATCCGCATCCCCGTCTCCATTTTCCGACCCCAAACCTGTACCCGTCTCCGCTCTTTCCTCTTTCTCTTTTCCCTTTTCCCCGTTTCCCGAACCCGATCCCCCCACAAACCCGAACCCTTCCCAATCCGCACCCAAACCCAAACCCCACACCCCGGCTTCTTCAGCCACACCTGTCTACCACTGAACCCACTTGCTGAGTCGTGAGTTTTGCCAATGAGTTCTCTCAGCAAACTCCAGTATTCCCTGGAGCGTATCATGCATGTGCTCGAAGAGCGCATTTTGTTGAGCAAGGAGCTCCCAAATGGCCGCTGAGGCCTGATCTCCCAAGAGGCCCATTAATTTGGACCGCCCGGCCTCGGTAGGTATTCCTGATCCTGAAGGACCTGCCTTGATCTCAACCGATGGCTTGGCTCCAGTCGGCTTCACTGGCATTGACCTCGGCGTTTTGACCGCCGGCACCTCGGTTCCGGCCCTGACCCTACGCTTGCATTTTTCCTCAGTGAAGCTGCAATGGACCTTGTGCATGTTGCAGTCCCGACACACCATATTAGTCCCCTGTATGCAAGGGACTTTTCATCTAAAACAATTATCACAAGGGAATTCCTAAAGAACAAGTCAGAACCCAAAACAAGCCATAACGGAATACTCACTTCTTCCTCTTCCGACTCCTCCTCCATCACTTTCCGCTTCTTCGCCCCCGTTGCTTTCGGCTTCGTCTTCGCCTGGTTCCGATCCCGAGCCTGCATAGACATGAGAATCTGAGCCTTTGCAACTGCCGAATCCATGACCACTAGTTTGGGCTATAGAATCCGGATCTCCTGGCTGACCGTGGCTTGCCACTCCCGAAACTCCTTAAGCATATCATCAAGATGTTTTCTCAAACATGCACGGGTAGCTACCTCGGCTTCCTTTGCCTCCTCCTCCCAGGCCTTCTTCTCAGCCTCCCAAGCCTCTTCTTCAGCTTCCCGGGCCCTGCACACTTCTTCCTCGGCTTCCCGAGCCTTGCACTTCTCTTCCTCGGCCTCCGCTTTGTGTTGTCGTTCCCATTCTTCCTCGGCTTCTTTCACCTTCCGTTCCTGGTCCTCCTTCCTCTTCTTCTCCGCCACGTCCTTCTGCTCCTGGACAAGGGGATGTTTCTCCTTCAACTGTTCCCTCTTCTTCTCAGCCTCTCGCTCCTCACGCTCGAGTTCCATGTCGAGTTCCTCGACTGTGGGTTCCTGGGTGTCTTGGATGTCTGACATGGGAAATTGATGGTGATGGGAGGAAGCAGAAAAGGAGACGTGAAACAAAGCTTATGTAATACCCTAGTCCCAGAAATCTCCGGGATCTCACTTATGGCCTCATGGGTTTGGCCATAAGGGGGAGGTACTGTTAAGACCCCTTCCTGAGTCCGGACCCGAGGCCTCGGCCTCAGATCTCGCTCGGGAACCCTCAGCTTAACTCAGGTTCCCTATCAGTTCATCATTCACCCTGATCCCCTTTCCTAGATAGTCCTGTTCCATTTCTGATGATCGTCTGCCGACCCTTCTTCCTGCTCGATACGGGCATTGATGCCCTCTTTCTATTCCTTGCAATTAGTAGATAAACCCCCTGTCATGTACGCTAATTCCTCAGTTCTGATATCAACTTAGATTCCTCATATCTTTCCGCTCCTCTGTCTGACCTCATTCCGAACCTTGGCTTCTAGCCGAATCCACTGCCCGAATCTGTTTCCCGAAATTAGGGCAGAACACTGTAGTGGGTGCAACCTACAAAGTTGAAGCCAAGCCCCCTGTTTCTGAACTTCGGCTAACCTCGGCTCGGCCCTTGGGTTGAGTCTTAAGTACAACTTACGTTCTTAACACCCTTGTAGCTCAGAATGATCATTGAGAACGATACATCCCCAAATACACCACTGAAGAGACCATAAAACGCGGGAGTGAGGCAACCAGCGAGCTTTCCAAGTTGTGTGTATGCTTTGGCTTCATTTTTGAGCTCACGTTCACAACCTTGCTGAGCTAGTTTGATCACCAAGCCTGTTAGGGATCATCCACAAAGTAGCTAAGATAGAGGACGCTCTAATAGGGCACCCTTACATAATCTACTTTAGCCCAATATTTTGAGCTCAATAGATGTTCACACGGTCACTTTTTCACCACTTTGCCTCCTACAATCCATGCAAGTAACCTCTAGAAATGAGTCCCAGGAAACAGAATATTATTTGAATAAAAATTGAGCTGTATATAGACAAAAAACTTGAATTTTACAAATGTGCAGGAAATCACTTGTATGATGCAAGGACATGCTCAGAAAATTTTGGGGCAAGGACGACAGACATTTGGTCGCTTATGTAATCAATCACGTGACCTCAGCGGAGTGCGAAAATTGAAGAAAAGCTGGCTGAACCAACCACATCTCTATACCTAGAGCATCCAGCATGGGCCGGAAGTCTAAAGTGTGATTGGCATGCCTTGAAAACCTGAGAAAAGGTGCCCTGAATGACTTGTATCCAAAATTTCATTGTGAGCTCAACTTTATTGAGCAATACTGGGGTGCAGTCAAGTTCCAATACAGGTCAAGTGCACAAACGACAGATATAGATGTCATGGAGCGCAATGTGATTGCTTGCCTTGATGATATCCCATTGATTAAAATTCAGCAGTCAGTGGTTTCCAAGTCCATCATCTGAATATGGATTACTCATTGTTTTTTTTTTTTTTTTTTTTCTTTTTCGGAGTAGCTATGCAAATCAATCTGCAATATTCATTTCAGCATACACACAAGGCTTTTCTGGCTCAATGGCATGCCTGGGCAAACCAAAACCAAAGGTATCATGGACACCAGACTTTGGATGGCTGAGAAAGCAAAGGCTGCCTATGCATAGCACTTCATTATTGATCTGGAGGTACTTGATACATTACAATACATAGACTATGAGTGGGGATTGATGTGAAATATGATGAGTAGTTTTTTTTTTCAAACTCAACTTCAGGATTTTGGCCACTTTTTAGGGTTAGGGTTAGAGAATTACATAAGAGTGCCCTATTAGAGCGTCCTCTATCTTACCTATTTATGAACATTTACTAGGTAGTTAATTAGTTTCAAATGTCCTCAAGAAAGGTGGTATTAATATTTCTATGCTACACTCACATTGGGTCCACAAGATACAACAATCTTGATAGTTTAGCTAAGAATCACCCACGATCACATGACTATCACATGACCTCAAAAACAGCTCAAAGTCACCTGATCACCCACAGTCACCTGATTATCTACAGTCACCTGACAATCACTTGACCTCAAAGTCACTTGATTATCTACGGTCACCTGACAATCACATGACACAGTCACATGACCTCAATCCAGCTTGAAGTCACATGACTTTCCTTCATCACATGATAATCACATGAGCGTGGGAGTTTCTTACATACTCTTAGCTTTACTGTCACAGAGCTGTGACTTTAACCCAATATAGCAATAGAACCTTCCACAGCCTTCCAATAGTTTCCAAACCTTTCCTGAAGCTTCTCTAAGCTTCCACAAGGTTCTTCACAGTAGTAGAAGCCTCTACAAGGTTCCTAGCAGTAGTTACATAAGCTAGATAGATGCAGTATAAATAGCCTGCAGTTTTAGCAGTGAAGCAATCAATCATCTTTCACCCAAACCACTCATACCTTGAGTAACTGAAGTGTGACTTCAACACAGCCTTGTACCGAAGTACTGGCTCACTGACTTGGCTACAGTCTAAGATTGCAGCAACTCTGATTGGCTCTGAGAAGTACAAGAGTGCTCTATTTTAATTGCAGCAGGCTCTGAATAATCACACTGCAAACAGCAACATTACTAAGAGTAACTGATTAGTAATCCTGTACCATTAGACGCCACTCTGAGCAGTGATCTAATAGACTTGGTTATTAGTTATTCAATTCATGCAATAGTTTATTAACTTAACTCTGAGTTAAGTGGGTTAATAGCCTTTTGAGTAATTGATCTTTCTTGATCAATCAACGCACTGCAGATATTAACCTAACTCAGGGTAAGTGAGTTAATATCCTACGTTTGTTGAGTTGGAAAACCAGAAAAGCCACAAGAATAGTAACATACTTGAACTGAGGAAGAGTTCAAGCGCAGAACTATCTTTTCACGTCTTGGGGATTATTGTTGTCTTTAATTCACTTGACCTGCGGTCCTAAGACTCTAGGTAGCTTTTCCCCCTTAAAGTATCTGGACCCTTGGACGCCTATCTTTGACCTCACAAAGTATTGCACAATCTAAGAACTACATGTGTTCAGTTAAATCTCTATTGCTACACTTCCTGTACCAATACTGATTCTGATTGTTCACCAGAGTATAATTTCTTAATTGGGTTCTCCATTAAAATAGTTTCGAAGCTTGCGTGTGCTTGTAAAGTCAAATCTCTGATTGAACTTTAGAATTGTGTTTAACACCACAGTTTTACGTTTAGTTCAACAGGTTCCAAAACAAAGCCCCCCCTGCTGCATCCACTTGGGTGAAATAAGACCGCTTTGAAGACATGGCCAAAACCGCCTGCACCAATAAAAGATGTCGCAATGAGATGAACCAGATCACTCGAAGCATCGATAAGGGGGGGTCTGCGAGACATATGGATGGATACTCTGTTGCCAAGGGCAGAAAGATCAACAGTAACAGAATTTGCCTTCAGCAGATTCAAGTTGAAATCGTCATAAGCCTTGTCGTCTCCATCATCGTGTTCGGGGGAATCAAACTCTTGCTGCTCGTCCCCAGAAGATCCCAATGGAACCGATATACGAGCCACAACCTTGGGATCCACCACATCCACATACTCTGGCCCCGAAAGTATCATGTAACATATCAGAGACAGGGGGTTAGTGTTGTGGCATGTGGCAAGGAAATGGCGATGTAGGGTCGCGAAATTTTTTTCTCGACTCTGATGATATACATTGTATTGCCATTGTGTATAACACCCCATTTTATTCGGCAGGAGATCATGAAAATGGAGAGCTGGTAAAGAGTGCTTCAGAAGGTAGCTGTGTGATGAATGAATGTCTTACTTTGAAAATGATGGCCAGCAGACCCAGCTCTCTGGTTTTGCTTATCTTCAAGCTTCCCAGAATGTTCGCGAGGTTCGACTGGGTGCAGTGCTTCTCAAATATGGCGGGAGACTTATCTTCCCAGGCTATGACTCCTTCATCATTCACCTTGACGAGCCTGTCGACGGTCACGTTTACTTTGCCTTCACTGACCTCCGCCCGGTAGTGGCTGTTACAGCCTAAGCGTCTCACCAAGCCAACGCAGATTTGGAGGCATGCATCGGTGACTTGGCATACATCAGCCTCATTGGCAAGCGGGAAAGGCGCAGAATCCAGGACGAGTCTTTTATGAGCTGACCTTGAGTGCTTGAATAACTCAAGGTTGAAGAGACTGTCCAACCTCGGAAGACATCTTGATATCAGATCTTCCTGCATGCGTGAGAAGAGTAGGTTAGGGTCTTGAACCAAGAAACACGGGACATCTATTTTCCTCATTACTTGGCCAACACTGGCATATGGGTGGGTGCTCGTAAACGTGGACGGTGTTACTGGATAATGTGGTAAATTGGCGGAGATCATGAATTTATGCACGTCCTGAACCGTTGCGGGACTACCGTAATTTGTGAGACTACCACAAGGATATGGAGCGCGTCCTGCTCCGGCGGCATACAAAAGACCTCGGAGAGTTTGGCCCACGGGTCAAGTTCCTCTAGGCCAGTCTCTGAAGGCTGGCCACCGGGAAATAATTGGGCCACGGCCGCATGGAGGACTGCTGGCCGTGACAGGGGGATCGGTCGTTTGACCTTGTAGAGGATGAGCCGGGCAGCAGCGACACCAACGAGTGCGGCCGCCACTTCGTTAAAGATCGCTTTTTTGAGGACAGACGTGTTATCATCACCCTTTAACTCAATGGGACCTAGGAAGAGCTTGAAAGCAGTGATGTAGCAATGGATTTTGTAACTGGCCATCGTTTCGTTCTGGTAACAAGACTTCGGTGATGAGTGCCTCAGAGAAACCGCGGTGGTGGTGTGACATCGTCACACTTGTGCGTGAGAGGTGTGACCACAAGAAATATATTTGTTTTATACGAAACAAACACGGCTGGCGAGTACTCTGTATCAATCGAGACTACGACGTGCCAAAAGCTGCGCGATTTCGCGGTGTTCGTTCAACCACGCTGGGAATGACTTCGTCCCCGAGTCCGTCTGCTGCTCTCGCACTTCCACAAGGTAGTTTGCAAATACGATTAGGGTACCGTAGCGGTACCTGACAGGCTATCAGTGTGTGAGGGAACGGGGAGTAATCGACACAGCCTACAAGTAGTTGTGTGCTATGTTCTGCAACTTGGCATGTTTCACGCTTCCCGGAGCAGTGGCATCAACTTTAAGTTTGTAGCTTGATACGATAACTGAGTAACGACATCCGCAAAGAATTGAAACTGCTTACTCATATACGGTTTTCCTCAGGTTTTGGACGTCTATTCCTCACTTCAGCTCCTGAAGTTAATTGAATCGAGACACGTACCTTGCATGAGATCAATTGCTTTGTCAGTGATCCTTTTGGAGATTTTGCCAAATGACAGCACTCCCACTAACTGCAAGATCACCTTATACTCGCCTGTACCCCGTGAATCAATATTGCCCTGATTATATTGGCAGCTTACCCTGGGTATAGACTTCCTCGGGGGATGGCCCTTCCATAGGGTCCGAAGGTGTCAGATCCATTTCATCGAGATATCCTGGATCCCAGGCGGCGTCCTGAGTCAGGATGGTCGAGATTAAGCAAGCAGCGACCATTCCCGTTGTCGTTCGTCCCCGGCTATCGAAGTATAAGAAGCAGCAAATGAAACATCATCACTGTCGTGACATACCCCATTTGACAATTGAAAACTAGGTCACCAGCAATGTTTAGGCTGCCCTTGACTCTTTCTAGCAGCTGGGCAAGCGCCGATGGCAAGGGGGCCTGCTCGTCAGTCTATCACGTCATCAGTCATCTTATCGAGACAGTTATGGTTGATACACACGATCGGGATTCTGGCGTAATCCACCTACATGGGGGAGGTCATTAAGTTGTCCTTATTGTAGCCAACTTGTGCGAACTCTCGTACATTGAAGCCTTCCCTTGCGACCAACTCAAACACTTCTTTGGTTGTGAGAATATCTTCTTCGGCTACCTGTTCCCATTGAGGGACAATCTCGAACATTCCAGACTCCGTTTCCAGTTCATCGTGTAGCAAGAGCTTTCCGTGTTTACTACGCACTTCGCGAAGAACGTCTTCTTTCAGGCTTCTCTCGATCTGCTCAACCACAGCAGTAGTGATCCCGGTGGATCTGACAAGAATGAGCGGCTACAGAGCAAAATATATAGTCCAGGTCTTACTCTACGTTCTCTAGTGGGCGAGTGAGCAGTCGTAGGACATGGGGTCGGCCAGCAACGTATAGCACAGGCTCCTAACGTAAGTTAGCGGGGATCCACCATATATTAAAAAATGGATGCCCAACCTCACGGAGTGATGTCCATGCAACCATATTAGCCCCGTTCGCATCCGCACCTACACGAGATAACGCGAACTTTAATCTACAGAACGGTCAGGATTTACTTGGATAGTAAATATAAATAGCGAATGATTGTTGTTTACCCCTGGATCGTCGGGATTCCCGTTCCGCAGACTTGTTTGCTGTCCTGGACAACGACATCCGTAGGGAGAGTTTCCATGGTCGCAGCACCGGCTAGGCGGAGGGTCAAGGGAAGCCGGCGAAAGCTTCACGTATCATTAGTAAAGCCTACAATCTTGGTTAGTCACCCAGTAGGAGACGCACTTGGGGGCACCATCCAGTCTCCTCCATGTTTGACGCTTGTTAGTGGTCGAACTACGGAGCATATATCGATTGAGCTTACTCTGGCAACGAGAGCTTCTGGAGATTGGAGAAGAAATCACTCTTCAGAATGGTTGAAGCAGATAATACGCTGCCAGATCGGTTTGTGACGACCTGCTTGACTTCGTCCGATAGAGCCAGGCCTTGGGAGACTTCCACCCGTTCAAGCGGTCTCAGCGCGTGAACGCCATCAGTAAATATTTCTTGCTCAAATGTTTGAAATACTGCTGTGCGTTAGCAAATCGTTTTATCAAATCCTATGATACTGACCCGGATGGTGTTCGACGAACGATTCAAAGGTTTCCATGTCTCTCACCGTATTCGGAGGTGTGGCGTCTAGATATGCCTGAAAAATCACAAGTTTAAAATATCGCCGTAGGTTATGTATACCTGCAGAGTTATGATCAATCAATTTAGGCGAGCGTTCTTTGGAGGGATTCGAACCTCTCTCGACGTGTCTACGCCTCTGCTGTTCGTCTGTTGTTTCTTCAGCCCGCAAAGCAGCATCCTCTATAGAATCCCGCAAATTGAAAAACCGAGCACATTGGTCAATTGCCATATCAACAGCAGCTTTGACTTCTAAACCCCGCCGCACGACCCGTAAAACATCTGTAAATGTAGATTAGATTCGCCCGGTATATTAAGGAGGCAGTTTCGCACTATTTATCACTTTATAAGAGTGATAGGAATGCATCAGTGGTTCCTGTGCCACCTCCGGCTGTATCGTCGACAGCAGGGTAGGTAAGAAATTCCGTTTCGGTGTGCGAGGAGTATGAGGTCGTGAATAGCTTGCCTGGAGCCATCGTTGTATCATGCAGAGTATGATCTATCGTAACACAATAAACAAGAAGCTGCCCAGCAATAGCCAGAGAACCTCACCGAAGCGACTGTACTTCGCCCTCTTCCTAGCTGACAATTAATCACGATTGGCCGTTCCGTCCCAGCACGGATAACGACGTCGAGCAACCTTGATCAACTCATAAATAGGCGAATGATCTCAGAAAAGTCAACGTACTCAGCGAAGTCGCTGAAATCAGGTGGAAGCTCTGATGTGATTGGAATTCGACGATGATACAACTCGACACCTTGGATGTGTTTACGAGAAGCCATGATATCCTTGACTACCTTGACATCCTCTGGTTCGACCTGTTCCCAGACAGGAATAACCGCTCCTTCCGCAGTCTCCGTGTGCAGAAGGAGACTACAATACGGTCATGACATTCAAACATGTGAAGGCGCGTTAACAACCCACCAACCACCAAAAGCGTTCAATTCTGTGACAGGGGTTGAGCTGGGACTTCGCACCTAAATTAGAAGAAAGTTCACCTAAGACGACATCACTCTTCAAACGGTCTTCGTCGAGACAACGTGTCAAGGTCGAATAGATGAAATGTACATCCTTATCTCACCTTCTAATGTTTCCAGACGATGTGCACTGACCCCCGAATAATCCTGCCAATCAAGAGTGTTGAGGTTAATGACATATCTCAGACAAAATGCAAACCTTCATGTTTCGTAACGAAAATTTGTCTCGCCTTAGGCAGAAGGGTATGCCTTGTGAGATGAGATGTAAATATTTTCGATAGCATCTGCCGTGATGATGACGAGTATTACCATTTACGTATACTATCGGCTCTTCTCTCAAGGTAATCCAGACTATTTTCTTTGCCATGGGATGGTCAAATTTGACCCTGGCGATGACAGCATCAATGGCGTCTAGTGAAGGCTGGCCCAAGGCGTAGATCTTGGTGCCTGATACATTGCGAAAGTTGATGGCGCCGCGGATACCATTTTCCGTTGGATCCGATTCTTTGAGCCATTGATCAGACTTGAGCAGGGTGCTGTGAATGGTTTTTGTCAGCCTTCTCTTGTAGAAAACAGCATCAGTTGCTTACTTAGCTCGAAGGACTATTCCGCCTCGATTCTACTCGACTGTCAGGGTACAGTTACATCCTTGATATCTTGGGGAAAGACATACTTCAACAACATGTGTTGTCCATTCGTCGCCGAGCACCTGGCCACCTGAGATTGCAATGTCATTTCTCGGACCTGCCTCTAACAGGCTGCCTTCCGATCCTGTCTTTGCCAAGCTAGAAAGATCACTGATAGGTGCGAAAATGTTGAGACGTGATCCTCTTGTCTTTCGAAGGAACGTGACTTGGCTTGGAGATATTAAAAGATAATCCGGAATAACTTGTCTACTCACTTCCATATCTCAACACGGGCCTGACGCAGCGTCACGAGTACGTCATATTTCAGGGTCGGATGGCAAACAGGGCAATTATCATTTACCTTCATCCACTCTCCAAATGATTCTACAAAATCCGTCTGCTCCTCGACATAGCTCGCAAAAGCAATGAGGAAAAAACTAGAGATCCACAACGTTAGGTTCAGCCATCCGCACAGAGACAGACACGCACTAATGTTCCAGAGATTTTGCGGCTTTATCCAAGTAGCTTTCTCGTTGCTTGTCCTCCATCGTAGTCAAGGAAAATGTGATACGGTTTAGTAGAATGTCCTCACGTAGGTTTACGACGTGATCGCCTATAATTGATACGCAATGATGACGGAGAAGTGGCAGATTTCAGGGGAGCATACATACAAGAATCAATGACTTTGTCAACGAGCCGTTTGACAGCCAATCCGTTGTCTAAGCAGCCCAGAAGGCTAAGGATTATGCCATAGTTTCCATGTGAAGCTTTGCGGAGATTGTCCATTAGAGAGGGATGAGACAGAAGCAGTTCGATAGCCAAGCTGGAATCAGTCCCTTGAACACCTGCAGCGCGCGGCGTCAGCCATGAATATAGAAACAACCGCCCAACGCGAATGCAATTGATTACTAGTAGAGAGTAAGAACGTACATTTCTGCAGGATGGAGGTTAACCTGAGTAACGACTTGCTGAATTCTTGTTGTGCAGCAAACTGACCTAAAGCCACTGCTACTTGAACTCCAGGTGGCTATTCGTGAAACGGAAGCGACTAGTTGTAATTCTCATACAGGAAAGACTTACGGTGGAAGTGCCGCTTTCGTCCAAGAAAGGGGCGCCAGATCCGAAAGGGGAAGAGGTGTTGCGAACATGCTTACTTGTGGAAGACCCAGACGTGGAGGAAGACATATCATATGGATCGGGGAGTCCTTTCAAAACGAGCTGCCTTCGTCTTACAATGCTCGAGGCACACATTGCAAACGTTGTACGGACAGCACCCATCCCACAGGAAAAGAGGAGAGAAGAGATTGAAGGGTCAGCTGATCGATCCAGAAGAACATGCAAGTAGGCATCCCTGCGACACGTTAGCCGGAGGGTACGAAAGTGTAACAAAGAAAGGCTTATCACAAGTAGTTGTCTTCTATGGGCCGTGCCTTTGAGATAGGAATACTGGTTAAGTCGTCAGAGCGAAGAAATTATCTACGTTGCAGGAGCAGTTACCGGTGGTACTGGGGAAAAGTTGATCTGTGGTGACGAGTACATATAAGTGAGCATTGGACGAACTCACTTGGATACTCCAACCACGGTTGCGTAGACTCTCCCATACTTCTGACAATGTAAGAACACTATCAGGATCAGCTTCCGTCCAGGTTGGCACAATAACGCCATCTCCCTCAGCTTTCGTTTCAAAAAGCACATCGTGATGTCGTGTTGCCGAAACGCAGGTGTTGATCAGGAACATATTTACAAGTCGGGGGTACATGTCAAGTTTTGCAACGTTGAGAAGTGACCACAACGAAATGAGCCCCAAACCTCACCTGCTTCAAGATGAGTGAGAATTAAGCCGCCAAATCTGACCCCACATGTTATATGGAAGGGAAACCGTAGCTCTGACTGATAACTAACCGTGAAGCCTCAGAGAGTATATCCAATTTAAGACTGAAAGATTAAAACATTAGATATGTGCGTATAGATCACCATTGAATGCTGGTGTTACCGATGTTCGATATCCTCCAGGTTCTCAGCACGGTCCGACAAAGCCAGGTTCTTTCTCGGCTGAGCCCCGTCTCGAAGCACGTACGGTCTTCGAAAATATAGGCGTCACAAAGGATAAACCAAAGTCAACTTAGCTCACCTTCCAGAGATGTAGACTAAGATATTTCACCAGTCAGATCATGCAAACTTACATGTTAGTGCTACTACTTGCCAATAGGCTCTTCTCGGGTTGAGAACCAGATACAACGCGAGGGAACTTTAGCATCTGGTCTGCATCCAAGTATAGAAAGAATGGCTTTGAGACCCTGCATCCGAGGTTGAGCTGCACCAAACACATGCAAGCCACCATGGCGGGGTGCCCGGAAGTTAGGTGCCCCCTGCAGATTTATATCCAACTGCAAAGCTCTGCCTGAAGGATAATGGTCGCTTTTTAGGATCATGCCTCGAGAAAGAACAGAACCTGTGCGAGTTTTGACGATGCTGGCCACTGAACGAACAAGAGTGGGAGTTGCATCCTGCACCTTGAGCCCTTGAGAGGATTCTAATCGGTTTACCATTGTGAAGGGGTTAGGAAAAATGGACAGACTAGCATTCGTGCTCAAAGACCGGTGTTCTCCACTGTAACGCAGACTGCTAGGAGGAGCGGACGCTGATCTATCACTTTCCGCCTGATATACCTTGGAAAGGTGCGCCATGAGAAAAATATATGGTGCACGCGTCAATTAGTACTGGTCAGGGGTCCACTGCACCGCACTTTACTTTGAATACCTGACGTTGAAATTCAGATGATATTTAGCCACTACGTATCCTCAACGTTTTCACCAAATAGCGCGGGTTCGATATTTGGGTAAATGCCTATACACATGTTAACCGGAACCAAGGATCGCCCCCAGTTATTTAATATTAATATAATTCTCGTAAATATTTAGCGGGGCCGCCGCGCCCGCTTGCGCTCGGGATAACAAATGAGAAATAAAGCAAAATATATACTTGAGCTATGTATTAGGTTGACACCAATACAGTACTGTCATATTGTATACTGGGCCCGGGAGCCCGTGAGAGTCGCGGCGCCACCCTGTCGGTACCCGTGGTCCCCGCTAAGTGCAAGCGCTCGGGATCCCCTATGTTGTTTGTGACGTCACGCGTTCCTTACATAACTTGGATCGGGGCCCAATAATTCTAAGTACCCAATCTCTAAATTTTGACTTGCAGGTCTGAAAGCAGTGACGCATTCCGTGGCATATGGCTCACAATTTCAAATTGGACCATTAGCTGAATCGCTTGGCACAGTCTACTGCGCATCCATGCTCCCACCTTCACCAGCTCACATCCTTCGTGGTCATGGTGCCCAACTCAACGTCCTGTCATTCTCAACAGATAATAAAAGGCTTTACTCTGGAGATTCGTCTGGCCAAGTCATAATCACTTCAACAGAGTCGTTGAGACCCCTGGCTTCCTGGAAAGCGCATACTGATGGGATCTTGGGCATCCAGGAATGGAACGATGACTCTATTATCACGTCTGTCCAGGCTTATTATCATGCTATGATACTCTTTCTTACCGACATCTATTGGGTCTCCTCATAGACATGGCCGAGACCACAAGCTCCATGTTTGGATGCGTGTTCTGGGTCCACCATCTGTCGCGGACACAGCAGCGACACCTGCGTTACCTCTACCATTACTCAAGTTTTCCATGGACGTGAATGCACTGAACTATTGTCGCTTTTCCTTGTTACCTCAATGCGAAGGCGGCTCAAATAATTTGAATGCTTTGATCGCGCTGCCGAATCTTGTAGACTCGTCATTTGTACGTACATTGTCGGTGTCCATCCGTCTTCGTAATTGACGCTGTCACGAGGCCGACATTTGGGCCATCCCAACCGTGGATAGGCTACACGCCGCAATTGGTAAATCTGGCAGAACTGCTGGTCCAGGAAATGGTAGGGGTGCAGATAAAACAGGCACGCCGGCTTTTCACTCTTTGTTTGAGACTTATTGCGATTAGGAATGATAGGCATTATCATGTCACTGCATCTCTTTCAAGGCCCTCAAGCTTCTGCCCATAATCAAATCCAACTATGTCTATTATTGGCTTATGAAAACGGAAGCGTATCGCTCGCTGTACATAGCCAGGCCACTGAAAAATCTATAGAGGGACGGGGATGGGACAGGCTGTGGACAGTCAGATCCCATGTGGAGTCTGGTAAGTAGCCTAACGATAAGACCTGGGCTTGATGATAGTTGGTTCAACACGGTGTGTCCCAGTGATGGCTATGGCTGCCAGGAACGACAACCTGGTCGCGTTCACCGTCTCTGCAGATCATCTCCTCTGTCGATATGATCTTCAGGTACGTCATATTTGGCACAGTCTCGTGCTGGTTCAATGTTTTATGGAAGGGCAATATCCCCGATACTGACCGTTCGACTGTCCATCGAACCAAGCACCCTGGTAATGGGGCTGTTTGCATGCGGGATGATGGACGAGTTATTGCCGCCGGTGGCTGGGATGGAAAGTACGTTTAATACTCGGCCATTATTCCTGTTTTCCATCTTAACATGCTGTCAGGGTAAGGCTGTATTCCGCGAAAAGCTTCAAAAGCCTTGGCACTTTGGCATATCACAAAGAAGGATCTCATGCTATTGCCTTCGCATATAATATCGGCAGCTCAAGGGAAGAGGACGGAACAGATTATGTAGACGGGGAAGAGGCGGAGGTAAGATCAAGATGGCTTGCAACGGGCGGTAAGGATGGTCGGATTGCGGTTTGGCAGCTCATGGATTTTTTGAAAAATTGATAAACTATTTTTCGAGGAATGATTCTATGCAGTGAGGGCGTAAGAATCAATTAATCAGATCCTGGCTATGTAGGCCATTCTAAGTGGCAAAGTCACGGTGTGACCTGTCACACCTCTCCTCGTGCAGAAATGTCGGCCGTTCCTGCCACCCCTCGCAGAAATGCGTCCTTTGAGCCTACCACACCGCCTGGAAAACGACCTGACCGTCCTGGTAGCCACGTTCAAGCGTCGTCTCCTCACTATACTACTACCCGCCGCCATTCCCTCTATGGGACAGAAGATAGAATAATACTTGATCCAGGGTCCCGTGTGTGGAAGGTGGGGTTCAGTGGTGAAGGCCGTCCGCGCGACGTGTTTGCAGTGGGCAGTGAAGGTGGCGGGCTTTGGAGACTCTCGAGCGCCTCAGGTTCCACAGACAGGAATGACGAAGAAAGGCAGCTCGAGGCCAAAATGCAAAGTCATCTACGGAGTGTTTTTCATGAGTACGAATACTTAGTATTTACAGCTTCTTATGCTGAGCAGTGAATTCCAGCTCACTTTTGACAGATCCTAAGTCCAGAAAGGTTATCATAGTAGAGCATCCCCTCCTATCCCTATCTATTAAAGAAATCATGGCCCGCATATTGTTCAGCAATCTCCAGGTGCTTTACTGCGATGCCCATCTATGCGACTCATCCTGATGCAATAAAGGTCCCTTCTATCTCTTTTGCCCCAAGCCATCTACTTTCGCTGCTCGCGGTAGGGCGCATGTCAGGACTTGTACTTGACTCAGGCCACTTGGAGTCAACTGTTTTGCCTGTACGTTTACCTTTCATACCCCTGACAAACGTTCAAAACATTCGAACTGAAGGTTGTAGCATCTCGACCATTATATCCATATCTACGCACAACCCCGCTAGCTGGCTCCCGTCTGACCTCACACATCCGTGCCCTCCTGCTTGTGTTCGGGACGTATCTGCCACCACCAACTTCTTTGAGCGGCGCAGCAAACATCCCAACGGCAACACGTTCCACTCGAGTTCCACAAGAAGTTCTCACAGATGCTGTCATCGAAGAAATTAAAACACGATGTTGTTTTGTAGGCGGAGTGTTAGATCTTCCCTCAGCAGAACGGTCCTCAACACCTCTCGCTGCGGCACCGGATGATTCCATGTCTGTAGACATACCTCCCAGTGAACCGCCTTCCGATTCCGGAATTTCACGAGTTTCAGGGTCCATGGACATGGAGTCTTCTCGCCACTCCTCTTCGCCATCGACTGCTTCCGACGCAATATATGCGATGGCACTGTCTCAAAGTTATGGCAGGCCCACAGAGAACCATCTGCAGGCAATTGCCACCATGTATACCCGTCATTCCACTGCAACAGACCTGTGTATTAAAGTCGTACCTCCCGTTTCTCAGCAGATGGGCACAGGTCGAGGAACTCTGATCATTCCTGGCTGGATCAGAGAGCGTGCTGCAGAGTTTTTGTTTGCAGGAGGCGACGTTGATGAATGCAGTGTGGCCGAGGTAGTTTTGGAGTCCTTGTTAAAGGTTCGTGTTTATGGCTACCATTAAATCGTTTCACGGACCACCATCTTAGGTTCCTCGAGACCTTCGTAAAGATCTTGCCTCTTCAATTCTGGTTGTTGGCGGCACTGCGATGTTACCAGGCTTCATCCCTCGTCTTCATACCGAGCTCCTCCGCGCTCTAACACCACATGAAGATGCGGATAGAAACCTTGGAAGGCGGTCTTATAGTCCATATTCCACTCTTCGACCACTCCTTCCCTTTATCAGTATTTTGAACAATCCTTCCCCTCCCCCTCCTGCTACAGCCAAATCAAGTGCGGGTAGGGCGCCGGCATTCTCGCCCGCAGCCTTGCCATGGGTTGGGGGATCTTTAGCCGGGTGAGACAGTTACAAACCCAGTGTCCCTTTATTCTGACATTTATTGTAGTGCCTTGAAAACAGGTGGTGAAGAAATCCTTCGTGAGCGGTGGGATGAAGCCACTCATGGCGATGGCGACCCTGATGTTAGCATAGAAGTCGATCCAGTGACGCCTGGGGCTAGTCAGCGGCAGAATCGTAGCGGGTCTATATTGCCGGATTGGTCGCAATCGCCATTACCGATCGGCGCGCCGTCTGCAGCGGCTGCTCCTAGCACTCCTTTGATTACGGTGAGCTAAACATGCAGTTGTGTTGATGGATAATCAGGGAGTAGCATTACATTTGTATCAGTATTGAAGAGACGCATTACACATTACATATCTCCCCTTGCATCGAGTCCCTCCAGACGTCTAAGTAAATAGCAACCGTTAAAATCTTGAACCATAAAGTAAAACTA
This sequence comes from Gautieria morchelliformis, assembly GCA_015179125.1. NCBI lineage: Eukaryota > Fungi > Basidiomycota > Agaricomycetes > Gomphales > Gomphaceae > Gautieria > Gautieria morchelliformis. The sequence continues at coordinate 198,428 of WHVA01000073.1, forward strand.
GAACGAAGTCGAAATCGAAATCGAAGCGAAAAAAAAGGTGTACTTCGAGCGTTAGATCTGTGGTTCTGGATCAAGCACTCGCAAGGTCAATTTGCCATTGGAAACGACCATTGCTCCTTGCCAATCGACTTCGGTCTGCAGCAACCGTAGATGCGACAAATCCGACGCCAACGAACTTATAGAATTGCTACGCCCTCTCCGTCCGACTCCATTTGTAGTTATCTTCGGGGGAAGATATCCGAGGACGAAACCATCATCCAGCGGAATACATTCGTGGAGGGAAAATCTTTCCTTGATTCTCTGCCGGACGTTTGTCAGCGACATTGTGCGTTCCGCCCGGAATACGATGACGCATTCGTGGTAGACAGCCTTGAGAACAAATGCATCATCTCGTGGCGACCAGGGTGCTTGGGGATCGCCAGTACTGCTGGCGCTGTTGACAGAGCTGATTGAACTGATCGAATGCTTTGCTTTATGGCTGAAAATACGGGGCAGCTCCTTGTCCAAAGTCTCCATCGAGAATCTTGCTCCTTCGGCAAGATCTGATGATTATAATTTCTATGATGAATCATGGATCGCATTTCATGAACTCACCAGTAAAGTAAGCGTCTAGAAGATCTGCCCCATCATATCCTGGCTCGATTGGAGATTGATCTCGCGCGTTTAGCGGTAACGTCAAACAACTGACGCGTGTATCGTGCGGGGAATTCAGAAAGGGATGTAAGTGAGGTGGCAGGACGCCATCAGCAGAAGCCTGCGTACGGAACGATGCGAAACTGGACGCAGAAGCCCGAGAATGGTGGCCAGGTTCGAAGTCATGTGCCTCAGCAATCTCAGAAAGAGGCGTATGTGGAATGACCGGGGAGTTGGGCAATGTTACATCTGTGTCAATTCCCGATTCTGAATCGTAAGAAAATTCCGAATCGTAGCTCGAAGAACGTTTTGAGCCCTGTGTGTAAGGTGAAATAGATGAGGTAACCGAGAACGGATTCATAGACATAGAAGAGGTCCCGGAAGACAGATCATCCTCCACGCCCAAATCTGGGGGTGGATGTTCCGCTATTCCAAGCGCGGAGCTGGGAGCTGGAACAAAAATACGCGCCTTCCGATAACCCGGCGTTGTTGCAGAGTTACTCCTCGGGCGCCGCTGTGGCTGGGGCAACTGGTTTAGCCCATCTTCTGGGATTGCATTGGGTAGACGAATGCTAGATGGCTGAGAAGACTCGTGCCAATCCGCTGCTGAGGCAAGCTGGCGAGGCGATTGGGTCGCAGCCCCATGGGAGAAGGTACGATTATGAGGTGCTGAGTGGACAGCTCTCGGAGGCTCATCCTGAAGTAGGAGTTCATCTGTGAACACAATGGATCCAGAGGGCGAAGCTCCCATTAGGCCACGCTCGTGGGACGTGCTAGAGTAAGTCGGAGCAGCTGGAGTTTCGGGAACAAAGCGCCGGCTGCCAGGGGGCGCGGAAGCCGGACTCGAACTCGTTGATTCTTCAGTAAGGTCCGTCACGGTCCGCGAAAACATGCTGTGTCGCAAAAGAGCGGCTGGAGATGTCGTTCTCGGAAACCTTGTGGATGCAGGGCTCGAAGGAGTTGTGGAGGATGTCATAAAGGAGAAATTCGAAAGCGACGACATAGATTGGTTGGAGTTGGAGTGGCGCAACCTACTAACGTCTTTTCCGCTCTTCTTGAGAAGATCTACGTCTCGTCTCCAAACAGCGAAAAAATCCCTAACTGCGGAACAGTTGCGCAAGTCTCGTAAGAGCACCGGCGCCTCTTCCGATGAATTGAACAATGCCTGGATCATAGCTGCGAACTCGTCCCCGCGCTGCTTGACCGTAGAACGACCAACACGAAACAGCGACGCCTTGCGAGTTAATGGAGGTATAAATTTGTGCACGTCGATCGCTACCTCCCGAGGATCTGGGCCTTCAGGTAAGGATTCAAACGACGCTGCGGCGTTCCGTACATTGTAGAAACTGTCCGATTCGCCATTCCTTTTTTTGCCCGCTGCCCCACGTTTAAGTACCTTGACCTTTTGGCGAGACATGTCGCTGTATTCATCTTCCAAGGTCTCTTGGAAATCAAGACAATCCTCCCAGCGACGCCAGATTTCATACTCTGAATAGCTGGACGTGGACCGCGAGTCCGAGCTGCCTCTTGACCGAACGACGGGGCATACTTTGACGCCATATGAGAAATGATTGCCTGTATGGGCGGAACAGTGAGACGGGTTTTCAGACGAATTGAAACTGGCCACCTTGCTTGGTAGGGTTTAAAACCTCGACTGTGAACTCGTGGGGAGCAGCTTTGATGACGGCTCGTTTATAGTTCTGTCAGGGGCAAAGGCTTATTAATCTGCAAGGTCAAAGCGTGAGTTTAGCACACCAAGGGCGGAACTGCTGGGCCACTCTCGACGACGGCCTTATTGATGCAAGGCTCGTAAATAATTGGATGCATCGCAAACTTGAGCAAAGCATACCATGAGCCTAGCATCTGTCATCATCTTGTCTTCGACTGTAATGATGGTCAAGGTGGTAGAAGAGAACGAATCCAGCGAGCCTTGCTTAGCCCGAAAGCGTGAAGCGACGGCGCCAAGCCTGAGCCCTAGCTTATCGCAAATTTACAGCTAAGTGCCTGGAGACCGCGATAGATCAACTCAGTAACACAGAAGAGCCTAAGCTTGCATGATGGTGAGGATGGTGAGCGGTCAAATTCGTGTTCACCATGCGCTAGCGCCAGTCCACCCATTTGAGCGAACAATAACGCTGGCCGATGATAAGTATGGAAATCCAGTTCAACTCCAGATATGGACGATGATGTTGATGCCGCGGCTCAGTACTGAAGAAAAGACGATGAAACAGGGTCTAAGTAACCTGGACTAACCGGTGGTGATGATGGGAGAGAGAGCCGTAGGCACAAGCGCCGAAGAGACTAACCACCGTTGGCCCAAATCTTGAAGTTTGAGCACGGTTCCCGAGCCACACGCTTGGTGCTGCTCTGGGGCGGTGAGGGCACCAACTTTCTCACTTCAGCATGGCAGCAGACCCTCGAACAGTACAGTTCGAAATTCCCGTGAAGAATGAGTACTGTTCTCGGCAAGGTGATCTCTAGCTGTGTTCTAGCGTTGAGAGGCGCTTCTCATCCGAGTTAAGGGCATTGTGTTCGCATGGGACTGGCGTTCTAGCGTTGGGAGTTCTCACCGATCTACACCAAGTAAGGGTATTTCATCCTCAGGTGTTCGCATCGGATTGGAAGCCTTAAATGACTTCAGCAGCCGTGTGTATAAATAATATGGCCTAATCCCACTCGTTGAAACAGCTGGACTCAAAGATGGGAAATCCCCTCACTCGCATACACCGCTTCTTGCCTCGCAGCGACCATCTCGCCATCATCACGGCCAATGCCAAATGCCTGCGGAGAAGCTTTTCGCAGCTGTCGCGCCTCTCTGCCACCAATGATTGCAGATCCAAGTCGAAATTCGCTCCCGAACGTCTTGCTGTCAGCTCAACCGAGAGGCTTGCGCTGTCCCGGAAACGATCTCAGATAGCCGACACGCACCTCAAGTTCGCAGCCGCAGCCTCCAGCAAGAACGACAACCCCGGTGCATAAGCAAACAGCGCCACTCAAATTGGATTGATCGCATCGAATCAACTTGCCAAAATCCCAGAAGACTGAAAAAACATTGTCGTGGTTCGCACTAGCCATGACCCACTAAATTTTCCATGCAGTTTGGTCCAGAGAGGTTGCTGACACGCTGTCTCAAGATCAAACGGAGCCTCGTCCGGTGTAGATGTCCTGGGGTCATTGTTCGTGGAAACCTCAGGGCATCATCAAATCTGATGGTCTCCTCGTGCCATGGTATGCTTGCCAGAAGCACAGACAGAGACGGCCGTAGTGGTCGTCTTCTCCCAACCAAGTAATCTTATCTCACTTCAATTTGCATGCGGGATCGGTTCCCCTCAGCCATACTTTTTATTTCTCACTACCCTTCAGCTCCCTTGTGTAGTACCCTGTTTCAAAGTTTCTGTAGGCCTTCACTGATTAAGGTTCCCAAAACGCGTTGACGGTTGTGTAGATACTGTGACCAAATAAGTACCGTTCAACCAAACGTCACAGTCGTGTGACAGAACGCGTCGCGACTCGCAAGGATGATCATCACCATTAACCTCTCATGTCCACCGCACCGCCTCCCTACCCCACTCGAACCCGCCTTAGCCAGACTCGGCTCGAACGAGGTCGTCCTCATCGAACTTCAGGGCTGGCTGGATGTTACTGAGGGAGAAAAGCAAGACGGGTGCATCGGGAACCTCATGATGGAGAATGTGTGTACTGTGTTAACGTGTGCGCGTTGTAGGCGTTACAAGCATCATTTATAGGACAGGCCCGTTCTCAAGATTGGACATCACCATCTGGAAGGCAAGCTAGTCTCGTTGCCGAAACCTCTCGCGGTCCTTGCACGTGGCGAGGTAGACCAGGATGATTTTGACGGATCATCTTCTACACGATACGATGTTATGACGATCGTCAAGCGGAAGATATTATTCTCAAAAAGGCCTGTACCAATGGTCAACTTGAAACGTGCTTGACACTGGATATGGGAGGCACGGACAGGCACATCGCGTAAGTGGGCGGTACACGTTACATGGATCAAAATACTACTGGAACATTGCAAAACAGGTCGTGGCAGACGAAGGATCAACGAACAGAAGAAGTCGAAGGAATAAGAATCCGTGATTGGCATGGAGAAACAGGATCGTTTTGTCGGCAACGCGAGCGATTAATGGTGGCGTACCGTTTTGAAGTCGTTTCAGGCCTAGAGGTTGAATGGGAAACCGTGGTGGACTTGTGGGGTATACAGGAGCAAGATCCGCAGCGCGGAAAAACCGAAGGGACTAGGGACATGATGCTCCGTACACTGCCAGAATTGAGCACGATGTTGCCTACAAGGAGTAAGGGAGGGTAGACGTAGATGTTACACAATCAAGGAGACGAGGCGTAGAACAGGACAACTGTGGTGATATAGAGGTGCAAACACTGGGAACATTGGAAGTTGCAGGACAGATCTGAGTCGATGTGATTGCGCAAATCGGTTGATGAATGATGATATGTCCTTTGGTATTACTTAGATTGTGAATTAAAAGCCATCGTAGTGACCCTTGAGCATGCGCTCGCCCATAGGAGATGGGGCACGGGGCTTGCTGTTGGCGTCGACAGTCCCAGCCGATAAGGTAGCAGCCTTGCGGAGCTGCCCTGACGCTCGTGGGCTGGCTTTGGAGCCAGGCCGTGTGCCTCCATCCTGTCTGGGCGGAGTCGTGCTACGGCCAGAGACTGGCGGCTGAGGCGTCAAAGATAAGCACGGAAAGAGGCGGTGCGAGATCAGACGAGTACTGCGGACCTTACTAGTGAGAGTGTTGCTAATGCTCAGTCTCCTTAAAACCCCGGCACCTCTATCCTGCTGACTTTCAGTGGCGGGGGTGTTTTGCTGTTGCTGTGTTTGGGGAGCAAACCTGCCAGGGATCCAACTGGAGCTCATGCGACGGCCATGGGCGCCGGTTGAGGTAGGAGGCGGGTCCTGGGGCTCCTCATCTGCGAGATAGAAGGTCAGACGACTGTGGGACGCAAAACGACAAGAGTGACCTTCGAATGTGGTATTGGAGAAAGCAGTGCGGTTGAATGGCGACTTGGCTGGAGAGCCATAGAAGTAAGATAAGATTGGAGAGGAGGGAGCCACGGGAGAGAGAGGAATTCGGGAAGTAGACGAGAACGGAGTCTGAACGTTGTCACTGGTAGCTGAAGCTGGAGACTGCGAGGGAGAAAGCGGGGGAACAGAGTCTTCTGATGTCTCTGAGGCGGAACGCGAGCGTGTGCGGTGACTGTGAGAGGACTGGATAGGAATTGGGTCTGAATGAGTGCTGTGGCCAGATGGGTTCGTGGAAGAGGAGTGGGACATGGCTTAGAAGGGGTTTGAGCTGAGTGAGTGATGGTGGTAGTTAAAGAGTTGCAGGCGCGCACGGACCCCACAATCAATCTCCGCCGCCTGCAGTCATGGGACCCACACCGGAGTCGGATTTGCCTCCGAAGGCAGCTATACTATCGACTCAGTAATCGTATGTCTCATGTTCATGAATATGATTGGTGAGCAGGCTCTAGATCCGCCAGCCCAGACTACTCTTTGCAGTACTGGTCAAGCAGAAACTTGAATTCGCCATCGGGCGTCAGAGGGCACTCTAGGGTTCTTTTCAATTCAGATCCTGAGCATATTCACCCGTCTTATCTACGGTCACCAGTAATCCACGCACCCTGCCCTTTATGGCTCAGGGGTGCGAGACTGTGGCTGCTCTCAGCATATCTTCCATGATCTCCCACTGCAAGGTTTCACAGATTGGCTGTCCCGTTTCTCGTGAGACCTGGTTAGCTTCCGAATAGCTTTCGAAGACTGCGTGTGAGTCATTTACCCACTGCCAGATGTACTCAGACTGGCTAGGAAGCTTGAAATTCCAAGGATCTTGGCTATACAGCCTTTATGATTGCCATTCACTCGTGACCATCCGCATTTGGAAGGCGCCGAGTTGCAAATCCACCAACACGTAGCCTTGGTGGCTGACATAGACAGCGCCGTTGGAGCCACATTGGAGTGCGAATATGTATACTTAGAGGTACGTATCCTCTGGGAGCGAAAAGCCGGGGACTACCTTTCTGCCGATTTGAAGCCCTCACGCTTCTACGGTATCCTTCAGCATCGGTTTTCCGAGTCTAGACCTGGTGTCTTGCACTGCCCCTGCGACCTTATCTGCCAGGTTTCACCCAGGATGGTACGTGATCGCCAAGCACAGAGTTTGTCACGTGATTATCGCAGCATACTGTGTAAGGAGGATGTCGCTGCAAGAATACATGGCTTGCCTGACTCACACCGTTCTGAATGTATACCCCACGTATGGGAAGCCCATCGCGTACACGCCACGAGCTCTCCCCAGTGTGATAGACTGTACCGGACCAGTAATATATGTGGATAAGCATTTCTGTTCTGGTCGCCTCACATACGTATGCGCTGCATGCCAGACGCGCGTACATGCCGCCAGCTCTGCTGATGTACTCCGTTCGGAGATAAGTATTAAGTGGGAGTACCGTATCTTAGACCTTTGTCCGGTATTCTGGATCGAACGTACATGTATGGATACTAGTATTTGACTCGCTGTTCTGAATACATATACTAGCATACTTATGTGCGAGCCGCCCCATTGATGGTTTTGCCTCAGAATCTGAAGCTCCCGAACGGGACGTCTATCCCTGCCATTGGCCTCGCTCCGCACATGGCAGGGCGAAGTCGGAAACACTGTCAAGGTCGCCCTTGAAGCTGGATACCGCCATATAGATTGTAAGTCATTTCTAGCCCTGACTCGTAATGCTCCATCCTGATTCAGGCCAGGTGCATGGATCTATCAAAATGAGCATGAAATAGGTGCTGCTATTAATGACAGCGGCGTCCCTTGAGGTGAGTAGCACAACTGTTTTGAAAGTGTAATTTGGAGTGCCCTTAAGACGTCCAAGGCGGGTCTTCCGTCTTAGTAAACCCCATGCAACGACCCTAAACACCCTAATCAGCTGTGGAGTGGGAAGGGCCTCCTCCAGACATCACCTTTGACTGATCAACCATATCAAAAGGTTCAACTCAATTTAGATATGACATTAGAATCACTGAAAACTGACTATTTAGATTTATATCTGATGCACTGGTCCGTCAAGCGTCCTATCTGAGGACAGGCATTTGAAACATCTTCGGGCCGTAGCGTTCGGTGTTCCTGAAGACGGGATTCCGTCAGCACAACCCTGGGGAAAGGATGGAAATTTCCTGATTGACCCAAGTCTGACATTAGACTTTGTAACCACTTGGCGAGCCATGGAAACGCTTGTGTCCAAAGGCAAAGTTAGGGTGAGCGCCGTAGCTACCCAATGCACGTGTTCAGATCGACGAGGAAATACAGGCCATTGGAGTCTCGAAGTGCACTGTAGGTTGATTTGATTGCAGTTAACTTACTTGACAGCGGCGCCAGCTTTTCGATTGGCCGATGCAAGCATTTGCTGCGAAACTGTCGAATCAAACCTGTCGTGAACCAAGTGGGGGTCAATTGGACGTGGCCTCAGCACGAGCTCCTAGAGGTTTTTTCTTTCCTTCAGCATCCAGATCGCACGAGCTACTAAACGAGCTTTCCGCACAGTGGAGTAAAGCAAACAACATTTTGGTGGAGGCAAACTCGCCCTTGAGGTCCAATAAGAACGAATTGCCTCTATCAAATGCTGCGATCATGGGAGTAGCTGCAGCTAGCAATGTCGAGCCAGCACAGGTCGTCCTCGGATGGTTGCTCAAGCGAGGGGTATGCTGAATTAGTCATTTATATCTCCGAGTTTAATGTGGCAATCGACAGGTGGTGGTATTAACCAAGAGTGTCCCTCCTTCTCGAATACAGAGTAATTTGCGACATGAGTTCCGTCTTGCCCAAGCTGGGATCATATTGATATGCATATGGACCACGGATAGCCCTTGATCTAGACGATGCCAAATTCGAGGAGCTGCAGGCTCTGTCGCGAGCTCTGAAGGACTCTGCGCGTTTTGGCGATCCAGCTGCAACGTGTGGGGCGGATATCTATGGTGATGAGCCATACATAAACATAGATCTGAAAGATGGGAGTACGTAGCATATGCACAAAGTCTTACTGGCAGCTTGGATATTGTCTCGAGCTGTAAACCAATCAGAAGGTCCAAGCTCAGTAAACCGAACTTCACATGGAGATAACTCAACATTTGGGGGACCATAAGGAGAAGCGTAATGGTTCGGGTGTGTACGCTCAGGCTGTTGTAATGCGGCTGAAGTTGAGAAGCTTGGGTATGATGGTCTGGCGGTGATACGTGGGGCAACGACGCAAGTAAGGTCTTGCAGTTTACCCGCTCGTGCATATCCCCGTTAGACGTAATATGTCCTCGAAGGACTCATCCAAGGCGTGTCTTCACCCTAGAACACGCCCACCATCAATCCCTGAATTGGACCCAGAGACTGCCTAGCTGCATCACATGGAATGGATCCCCAGTAGTCGTACGCTCCGCAGGTTGTCGACGCACACGCAGAAACCACTCCCCGATCCTATCGGGGCCGGTGCGCACGCCCAGACTGTCTCCAATCGTTTCCGGGACATACTACGGGCTCTTCCTCTTTACTCCCCAGCCCCTTCCGAATGCATGCGGTTCAGAAAGAAGTCCAGGACTCCAGGCTGCAAGGCGGCCTGGCAGCCTTGAGCCCTGGACTTCTTTCTGAACCGAATTGGTTGCGGACTCACCAGAATTGGAACCCTCCATCAGTGAGACCATAAAATATCGTGTCCTTAGTGGCCTAATTACAACTCACTGAACGAGTCTCTGAGCCAACAACACTGTTAGAAGCTTTCCTGACCAAGGCTGTCCATCGTGTGTTCTGAAGCTGGACGTGACTAGGATTTCTTTTCGTTTCACAGCTATTCCCTGTGGTCCCGTACGCAAGTATCAAGAGAAATGTGATACTTAGCACAGTTCCCTCCCTGGCTGTTTTCTTTGTGTTGGGGAATTACAGTCAGAATTCCCACGGTGCAAGTACCTACATATAACACCACTTAAGACTACAGTAACGAAAGCCACGTCCATTCACGCCCACCCAACGACCACTTCCAATGGACGATAAGTACAAGGACCAGGATGGGTTCTTTACTGCTGCTCCTCCAGGTATGCTTCCCTGCCATGTCAGAATGCCACTAGCTCATCTATTCCTCCCAAGCACCTTCAACTGGTGTCAATGAATTAGCTGCCAAGCTCGATGATTTGAAAACCCAAGGTAAGATTGACCCCTACGATATCGACGATAAACAAGCGATATTGTATTATAGAGACCAATCTCCAAACGTCATCATATGATGTTGTGGTATGCTGCATGCCCGATTTACTGATCGCCTCAAGAATCGTGATTGTTATGAATATCAATCTAGGTCACTCTTGCAGATCAACAAGCTGATCCCAACTCGCCTTTGCATAGCGTGAAGACGTTTGAAGAGCTTGGTCTGTACGTGAATTCAATTTCTCTCAGAAATGCTGCACAATGAACAAGGCGATGCAAACAGTCACCCCGATCTACTCAAGGGCATCTACGGCATGGGATTCAAGAAACCATCAAAAATCCAGGAACGAGCGTTGCCTCTCATGTTGCAGGATCCGTACGCTTTCACTTTCATCGATGTGGCGTTTAGTCACCCAAACACGAATTGTGCAATAGCCCCCGAAATATGATTGCGCAATCGCAGTCTGGCACTGGAAAAACTGCAGCCTTTGTCCTTACCATGCTCAGTCGTATCGATTTTACCCAGAATTACCCTCAAGTGAGTTCACTCGCTGTAGTAGTTGGTCGCGAGCTTATTCTCCCTTTCTATCAGGCTCTGTGTGTAGCACCCACCCGTGAGTTGGCTCGACAGATCATGGCCGTGGTAGTGGAGATGGGGAAGAACACACCTATTCAAACTGCCTATGCTATTAAAGATGCCCCCACGAGAGACACAAAGGTCACACAACATATTGTTGTTGGTACGCCGGGAACAATGGGGGAAATGTTACGACGACGTCAAATAGACCCCGCCCGTCTTAAAGTGTTTGTTCTCGACGAGGCGGATCACATGCTGGACGGCCAAGGTTTGGCAGAATTCACACTACGAATAAAAAAGTAAGTCCTTCTGCATGGAAAAGTGTTGGTAAGAGTCTTATTTGTGTTATCAGTCAAATTTCCAAGGAAGTCCAGAAATTGCTATTTTCTGCCACGTTCACCGACCACGTGAGGGTCTTCGCATCGAAGTTTGCCCCCGACGCAAATGTGATCGCGCTCAAGAAAGAAGAACTTTATGTAGAGGGCATCAAGCAGTTCTACTTCGATTGTCATGGAGAGGCGCATAAGTTTAAAGTGTTAGTCGAGCTGTACGGACTCTTGACGATCGGTCAGAGTATAATATTCTGCAAGGTGCGCGGCGTCCCTCTGGGTTGGTTCAGATCAATAATGCAGTTTATAGCGCCGGGAAACCGCAGACCAAATTGCCTCACGTATGATCACTGAGGGTCATCACGTAACATCGCTACATGGTGCTAAGGATGCACGAGAGCGCGACCAAGTGATTGATGATTTCAGAGACGGCAAATCGAAAGTGCTGATTACAACCAACGTCCTTGCTCGAGGTATCGATATCCTACAAGTCAATATGGTCGTTAACTACGACATGCCGTTGACCGCCAATCATCAACCGGACGTGGAGACGTATTTACATCGGATAGGTAAGGCTGCAATGGGGTTGATTAGACTACAGTGTCTCACAAGCGTAATCGAAGGTCGCACGGGACGGTTTGGAAGGCAGGGCATATCGGTGAACTTCGTGCATGACCAACAGTCCTGGGATGCATTGGTATTCATCGAGAAGGCTATCCAACGGGATATCCAGCGCATCAAGACAGAGAACTTTGATGATATGGAGCGGGTGAGCGACTCCAAGCAACGCATCATTCTACTGCCTGACCCTTGATTTTTCAGGATTTGAAGAAGATTCTGAGAGATGAGAAGGTCGATAATTGACATGTAGGACTTTGCTAGTCATTTTGTGGTTATGTTACGGTAATGCGATTGTAATCCTCAGCCTGTTTGGGGTGTCAATGGTGCCCAAACTAACATTCTTAATGCTGCATGCAGCAGCGGTGTGAGAAGGCCATTCGCATTACTTCCAAAGACAACACCGTCGCACGCATACAGAACGTCACAGGTCACTTTCAGCATGACAAAGTAGCTGGTGGAAGTCAGGGCGAGGGTTCAATAAGATGGTACCTGGTAAAGAAGACTGCTAACGTGCTGGCCGTGTAAAAAGCTGACAGCTCAGCTGTGTATGGGCATTCGGTGCCGAGTTCGTGCATTTACATGCACGTCTGGCCAATAATGCTGTAGAAAAAGATGCCGCTGGTACTGGCTTTAGCAGGTACTAGCCTTAGCACCAGAAAATCGCCATTAATGGAATAAGCTCGCAGAGTGCGGTCAGCTATCGGGACCGCAGAAGTCACGAGCAGATTGTGGTGAGAGGAGCGAGGATAACCCTGCTAATCCCAGACCCTAGTGACACGAGGATACCCCTCCCCGAGCGTCCAGATAATTTGACAGCTTCTGTCCGGATTCTGCGTTAGTAGGGATTGGATCATTTCTTGTCCAGCTGCGGTGCGCATGACTATCACGAGAATGAGCAGCTTGCATCCTGTCCTGAGATTCGATTACGAATGGAGGTAGCGAGTGGGCCGTGGTGTCAGAGGGTGACATGATCCTACATGACAAAAGACACCACCATTGCCGTAGAGTTTGCGCTACAAAAGTGTAGTATAAGGCAAGCTGTGAAAAGACATTCTTTGCAGGGAAACCGACGCACCATGACCAATCTTGACGTCCGTCTGCGGAACAGGCATAACGGAAACTAGCATCTTCGATTCCATGACCAGAGGTGGCAGCTAGGTTGACAGTAGTGGCATCCAACGTGTTCCGTCTGTCCGGAGGCAGGTGCGGTGACTGTGTGGGTTCCCAGGGGTCCCGAACTCAAATACGGTCACAATTTTTTGAAGCGCCCGACTTCGCCGGCCCAAACCCCCCAGCCCCAAGGAATCTCCTGAAGGCTTAAAAGTATCTCAGCAATTACTGCAGCTAACCCTAGGCTCGAGTCTTCCCCTCTGCCACAACCTCACTGCCTATCTTCATTAGAACTCAGGGGGTGAGACTTCAGTGCAACTTTTCTGACAGACTAACAGTAAAGGTCTTTCCGTATCTCAGCTCCACCTTAGAACCCTCTTTCATCCTGCCTGTGAGATATCACGACATTCTGGCCTTTACCTCCGCAATCTACGTATACCTGCAATGACTCTCCTCAATGGAACCGCCGTTCTTGGCGAGAAAGATGCAATTACTACCCGTCCCCTGACCATTCAACTCGGTCAAACTAGAGTAAGTACCTACTGCTTTGGTTGTTTGTAAGAGCAGAGCCGATGTTATTTTTTCATGCTGCTTGCTATTGCTGAGCTTATCGGATGCTCACAATCATACGCATTTATGTAGGTCGCTGTACCCGTGTCTGCAAAGTCGAGCGACTGGATCGCTGCCGAAATTCTGCGTGAAGAGTTCGTGCATTCTATCGGAGTGCGCGATGCTGTTGACGCGACAGAGCAACTTGAGGGTGCCGAAGCTGAAGCTGAAGTCGAGCTTTCCGCCAAGTTCCTCGACTTCGCAGCCGCCAGAGCGGATCGTTCCTTGCATCACGTCTCCGTTCTTCTGGCCGCGTTTCGTCACTTCACGGTCAGTTACCTCACGACCAAGGACGTGCATTCTCTCGTTGTCTCGTATGATATTACCGTGCGCAAAGATGTCCTTACTGCCTATTTCTCTGCATTGGCTACCTTAGAATCTCTTGTTGACCCCTCCGAAGTTCCACGACCTTCCCCATCTGCTCTCCTCACCGCGGCTTCCCAGTCGAAAGCCTCCATATATGCGCTCTTCGGCGGTCAGGGCGCCAACGAGGTGTATTTTGACGAGTTGCAGTCGCTCTATGACATTTACAGGCCATACGTAGCCCCTTTTATTGCAGCTTCATGCAATACTCTTATGCCGCTTGCCAGAGCAGCCGATCACGATGGTTATGCCTTCTATTCTCATGGCCTCAATGTCCTGGCATGGCTTGACGGCAGTATTCCCAGACCTTCCATCGAGTACCTTGCCTCGATCCCCATTTCATTTCCTCTCATCGGTCTTACGCAGTTGACTCAGTATCTTGTGGCAACACGAGTAGCCAACCTTACCCCAGGAGAAATGCGTAGTCGCTTTTCTGGAGCCACCGGTCATTCGCAGGGAATTGTTTCTGCCGTTGCAATTTCGACCTCTGCAACTTTCGACATGTTCTCCGAGAACGCGGAGAAGGCGCTCAAATGGCTTTTCTTCTGCGGTTTGAGAGGCCAAGAGTCCTTCCCAGTTCTCTCCCTCGAGCCATCTATCGTCCAAGATTCCGTTGAAGGCGGCGAGGGCATTCCAAGCCCCATGCTCGCAGTCACAGGGCTTCCTCTTCCCGACCTAGAGAAGTTCATCAATAGAACGAACGCACATCTGCCAGATAATTCCCAGCTTTACGTGTCTCTCCACAACGGACCCAGAGCATTCGTTATAACTGGTCCTGCGCGTGCTCTCCATGGACTTGTTACCAGTCTGCGCAAAATTCGGGCACCCTCTGGACTGGACCAGAGCAAGGTTCCATTTTCCCAGCGCAAGGCAGTATTTTCTGTCCGTTTCTTGGTCGTGGGCGTTCCATATCACAGCAACTATCTTAGGGATGCAGCAGCGAAGGTCGTGGATATCGATTTGAAAGGCGATGAGCTGTGGACGTCTGACCAGCTAGCCATTGCGGTATACCACACTGAGGATGGTAAGTCCATTAATCGTCTTCTGTTCAGGTTGGGTTTACTCACTATCTACAGGTTCTGATCTTTCTAAGTTGTCGACTTCCCTCACTCGATCGTTATGTGATCAGATTTTTACAAACCCTATTCACTGGTCTGAGGCGACACGTTTTCCACCGACGGCAACGCACGCTGTAGACTTTGGGCCTGGAGGGCTGAGCGGAATTGGTAGTCTCACTGCTCGCAATTTGGAAGGAAGGGGCGTAAGGGTAATCGTCCTCGGTGAGAAAGGCAAGGGGGGATCGGAGCTGTATAATGCAGAGACCATCAAATACGAGGAATGGTGGAGTAGAAAGTTTCAACCACGACTGGTCAAGACAAGGTCTGTTGCTTTTCGCATGCCCTTACTGCTAACTGACGCTGTTCATTGCTAGTGATGGAAAAGTTCTCCTTGACACGCCTTATTCGCGATTGTTGGGGAAGCCTCCCATCATGGTCGCTGGTATGACGCCCTCAACTGTTAAGGCTGGGTTTGTCAGTGCCATTCTCAATGCGGGATATCATGTCGAGCTTGCGGGCGGAGGGCACTATAATGTTTCCGCTATTCGCGCAAAGGTCGCAGAAATCCAGAAGTTGATACCAGCTGGGGTTGGTCTTACCTTGAACTCTCTCTATATCAATCCTCGTCAGTTTGGCTTCCAGTTCCCCCTATGGCAAGAGATGAGGAAGGAGGGTGTTCCAATCGAAGGTTTCTGCGTCGCTGCAGGTGTTCCCAGCACCGAGAAGGCAGCAGAAATCATCTCGGGACTTCGTAACGCGGGTTTAAAACATGTTGCTTTCAAGCCTGGCTCCATAGATGGTATCCGACAAGTCGTCAATATCGCTGCTTCCCACCCTGATTTCCCAGTAATCCTTCAATGGACTGGCGGCCGAGCTGGCGGTCACCACTCGTGCGAGGATTTCCATCAGCCCATTCTTGCAACCTATGGTGCCATTCGTCAACAGGCCAATATCTCGTTAGTCGCAGGTTCAGGATTTGGAGGTGCAGGTGACTTTTTCCCATATCTCACAGGGGAGTGGTCTGTCGAGCGATATGGCGTTCAAGCCATGCCTTTCGACGGTCTTCTCTTTGCCAGCCGAGTTATGGTCGCGAAAGAGGCCCATACGAGCCCATCAGTTAAGGACCTTATCGTGGCGGCCCCTGGGGTCGAAGATAGTGCCTGGGAATCTACGTATACTAAAGAAACGGGGGGTATCCTCACTGTCCGCTCTGAGCTGGGCGAGCCAATTCACAAGATTGCTACTCGGGGCGTCAAGTTGTGGAAAGAATTTGACAATACTGTTTTCAGTTTGCCCAAGGAGAAGCGTGCTGCGTGGCTTCAGCAGAATCGGGATTATGTAGTCGAGAAATTAAACAAGGATTTCTCGAAACCTTGGTTCGGGGCAACGAAGGACGGCGCCGTTGTATACGACCTTGGCGACATGACTTACGAGGAAGTAACTCTTCGTCTTGTCCGTCTGATGTTCGTATCACATCAATCTCGTTGGATCGACATATCTCTGCGAAACCTGGTCGGTGACTGGCTACGCCGGGTGGAAGAACGCTTCGCTGGAGTCCGACACGTCTCCAAAGCGTCGATCCTACAATCCTTCAGCAGTTTGGACCATCCGGGACCCTTCCTCGTGGAGTTCTTTAAAGCTTACCCGGAAGCCAAGGAGCAGTTACTTGCGAGCGAAGACAAAGCATTCTTCTTGGCGATTAGTCAACGTCCCGGTCAGAAACCCGCACCATTCGTCCCAATTCTTGACTCCAATTTTGAGGTTTGGTTTAAGAAGGTACGGGTAGACTTTGGTAATCATTATTGCACATCCGCTTATCGTGATCAATAGGACTCTTTATGGGCTGCAGAGGATATTGAGGCCGTTTTCGACCAAGATCCCCAGCGCGTCTGTATCTTACAAGGCCCTGTGGCGGCGAGGCATGCGACGAAGAAAGACGAACCTATCAAAGAGCTCCTCGGCAACGTTGAATCGTCTCTCATTCAGATGGTTTTAGCAAAATTCTATGATGGCGACGAGACCAAGGTTCCAAGTGTAGAGTTCATTGGAGGTCTTCCTTCCTGTATCCCAATGGAGGCCTGCTTAGGCGATGTTAAGGTGACAATGCACGGATCTTCGACAACGTACAAAATCCATTCTCCTGTTCTGGATCCCTCCCAATGGTTAGAGAAATTGGCAGGCCCTTCTGCCAGCTGGCTTCGCGCTTTCCTAACCTCCCCGATCGTCGTTCAGGGTGCTGCCTACGTTGACAACCCCATTCGCCGCGTCTTCATCCCCCGCATTGGTCAGACTGTCACGATCCAGCATGGCAATGGTGTACCACTTTCTGTCACCGTACATGGCGGGGCGCGGTCTTTTGGCCCACATAATCCCGACTTTAAGGCCCTGGAGCTTACTTTTGAGTCTTCGTCACGGATGATCTCACTCACTATTTTTGAGGAAAGACGAGGCTCATCGATCCCGCTCCTTTTCAAGTTCTATTATCGCCCAGAACAAGGGTATGCACCAATCCATGAAGTGGTGGACGGTCGCAACAAACGTATCAAAGCTTTCTACTGGAAGCTTTGGTTTGGGGACGAGACAGAGTTACCAGATATTGGTCTCCGAGACAATTTTATTGGCCCCGAGGTTGTTGTAGATTCTTCGACAGTGGAACGCTTTTGCTCCATCGTTGGAAATCAAGATGAATCGTTCACCTCTGTTCGAAACACTGATGTCAAGGCGCCGATGGATTTTGCCATCGTCACGGGTTGGCAGGTCAGCATATTTTAGGTTTCGACCAGGATGTTTGTGCTCACATATTATTTAGTCTATCATGCAAGCTATTTTCCCAGATGCGGTGGACGGTGACCTCTTGAAGCTCGTTCATCTCTCCAACGGTTTCCGTATGGTCCCCGGGGCCCGTGTCCTCCAGGTAGGAGACGTCTGTCGCGCGGAAGCCAAGATTGCCTCCGTCACCAACAACGATAGCGGAAAGACGGTCAAGGTGAAGGGTGTCGTCGTCCGTAACGGTGAACCTGTCATTGAAGTCACTTCCGCGTTCCTGTACCGTGGTCGCTTTACGGACTTCGCCAACACGTTCGAGTTGGTAGAAGAAACGGATTATGTCGTGGAGCTCAAGACCGAGGCGCATGTTGGAGTTCTACAATCGAAAGAATGGTTCCATTGGGATGATTCTGAAAGTCCACTCCGTGCCGGAACATCACTTGTCTTCAAAACACAGTCGCAGCTCACTTATAAAGATCAAAGCTCGTTCTCGGCTGTCACGGTCACTGGCGCTGCATACGTAAAAGATCAGCTTAAACACCTGACGAAAGTGGCAACGGTGGATTCCAATGTTGAACAAGCGCACGGTAATGTCGTTTTAAGCTATTTGAAACGTCACGGCCAACCTTTGGGACTACCTACGTTGTTCGAGAGTGGCGGTTATACACTGACTTCAACCGACGAGCCTGCTTATATTAGTGCGCCCCTTACAAATGAGCCGTACTCCAAAGTTTCTGGTGATTTCAATCCCATCCACGTCAATCCTTACTTTTCGGACTACGCTTCTTTGCCGGGTACCATCACTCACGGTCTTTGGTCCAGTGCGGCCACCCGGAAGTATGTTGAAACTGTTGTTGCAAAAGGTCGTCCGGAAAGAGTCCTTTCGTAGGTGACTTGAAAAGTATATAAGGATATGGCTAACGTTGCGATAGATACGATGTGGGATTCGTTGGGATGGTTCTTCCCGGGGATCGACTACAAGTTAAGCTGAAACACATCGGTATGCGGGACGGCAACCTCGTTGTCAAGGTCGAAACATCGAATGAGCTAGGCGAAAGAGTGCTGGAGGGCTCAGCAGAGGTTGCCCAGCCTACCACGGCATACGTATTCACTGGTCAGGGATCGCAAGAACCTGGGATGGGTATGGAACTTTACAACAACTCTCCCGCTGCACGTGATGTTTGGGATAATGCCGATGCGCATCTGGGTGCTGTGTATGGTTTCTCGATTGTCGACATTGTTAAGAACAATCCGAAAAGCAAAACCGTTCACTTTGGCGGTATAAAAGGCCAGGCCATTCGCCAACGGTATATGGACATGACGTATGATACCATGGACAAAGATGGCAACATCAAAACACTACCCTTGTTTTCTGACATCGATGTTCGAACCCCAGCTTACACTTTCTCTCACCCCGCTGGCCTCCTTTTCGCCACCCAGTTCGCCCAGATTGCTCTTGTCGTTTCGGAGAAAGCCGCCTTTGAAGACATGAGATCTAAAGGACTAGTCGTTCAAGGTTGCGCGTTCGCAGGTCATTCCCTTGGCGAATATTCTGCCCTCGCCTCTATTGCAGATGTCCTCCCAATTTCATCCCTCGTCGATGTTGTATTTTATCGTGGCATTACCATGCAGCGTGCGGTCGAGCGCGATGAGCACAACAGGTCCAACTATGCGATGTGTGCAGTCAATCCCAGTCGTATCTCGAAAACTTTCAACGATGCTGCGCTTCGCGAAGTAGTAGATTGCATCGCAACTAAAGGCAACGTACTCCTCGAAATCGTGAACTTCAATGTTGAGGTCAGTATTCAGTCGTATCAAGCCCAATCTTTCACTTAATCAATTTATTTTTAGGGTCAACAGTATGTCTGTGCTGGGGAGCTTGTAGCCTTGGAAGGTTTAACCAATGTCTTGAATTACCTGAAAATCGAAAAGGTCGATATCGCTAAGGTAAGATAGTTCGAGTGTAGGGTCGTCTCTTTTGTTCTCATCTATGTACACTTTGTTTCAGCTCACTGTTACACTTTCGATGGAGAAAGTCCGAGAGCTGTTGACTGAGATCGTTGATCAATGTCTCCAACGAGCGCATGCTCGGCAACAAGCTGAAGGATACATTCAGCTTGAACGCGGCTATGCGACCATCCCTCTCCCCGGTATTGATGTCCCATTCCATTCGAGGTATCTGTGGGCTGGTGTTATGCCCTTCCGAGCTTGTAAGTGACGCTAATTTACGCACTCGTTTTCTTTGCTCATGTATCCGTAGACTTGTCGAAGAAAATTAATCCTTCCCAGCTCGACCCGGATATGCTCATAGGGAAGTATGTGCCAAATCTGACTGCCGAGCCGTTTGAAGTAACCCAAGCATACGCACAACGGATCTATGACCAAACGTCGTCGCCTCGTCTTGATAAAGTCCTAAGGTACTGGGATCGGGATAACTGGGGAGGCGCAGAACAACGCCAGAAGCTCGCGTACACCATTCTAGTCGAGTTGCTATCTTACCAGTTCGCCTCTGCAGTACGTTGGATTGAGACCCAAGACCGGCTTTTCACACAATTCGACTTCGAACGCATGATTGAACTTGGTCCTGGACCTACGTTGACTGGCATGGCTACTCGTACTTGGAAGGCGAAATACGAAGAGGTTGATGATTCTGTTAGTCGCACGCGGGCGATATTCTGCCATGCAAAACACGCGAAGGAGATTTACTACCAGTTCGAGGATGAGCTAGAGGCTACTTCTGTTGACGAGAGTTCAAATGCCGCACCATCCACGATCAGCCTGGGTCCCGCTACTCCGGTGGCTCCGGTAGCTCCGGTGGCTCCGTTACCATCTGCTGGCCCTGCTGCATCTATTGATGACGAACCCCTCAAAGCTGTGGACACATTGCGTACGATCGTCGCACAGAAGTTGAAGAAAAAAGTAGACGAGATATCTCTTTCAAAGAGTATCAAAGACCTCGTTGGTGGCAAGTCAACTCTTCAAAACGAGATTCTAGGCGACCTTCAGCTGGAATTCACATCGGCTCCAGAGAAAGGGGAAGAATTGCCACTGGATGAGCTCGGTGCGGCTCTGGGCTCTAACTACTCCGGTTCTCTTGGGAAGCATACCTCGGGACTTATTTCGCGGCTGGTGGGGGGAAAGATGCCGGGTGGCTTTAACCTGTCCGCGGTCAAGGCGTATCTGTCGAAGACGTGGGGTCTCGGGCCGGCTCGTGCAGACGGTCTGCTTCTGCTTGGTTTGACCTTGGAGCCAGCGAAGCGGCTTGGTTCTGAAGTGGAGGCAAAAGCGTGGCTTGACAGCGTGGCAGCGGCATACGCTCATCAAAATGGCATCTCCTTATCGTCCGGTGGTGCGGCAGGTGGCCTTGCAGGCGGGAGCTCTGGGGGCGCGGTCATTAACAGTGAAGAGTTCTTGAAATTCCAAGCGGAACAAGAGCGTTTCGCTGCACAACAGATTGAGGTGTATATGCGATATCTCAATCGCGACTCTCGAGCTGGTGAGCGCTCTTTCGACACGGCTAAAGAGAGCTTGCTCTCTCTGCAGTCGAAACTCGACAGTATCACTCGGGAACACGGTGATATGTACGTCGAAGGCATCCAGCCGATGTTTGAGCCGCTTAAGGCGCGTCATTTCGATTCGTCGTGGAACTGGGTCAGGCAAGATGCTCTTCTCATGTGGTATGATATAATCCACGGTCGTCTCACCACTGTCGATCGTGAAATTACGGCACGTTGCATCGCTATCATGAATCGCGCTGACCCCGCTTTGTTGGACTACATGCAATATCACATCAACAGTTGCGACCCGACGCGGGGGGAGACTTATCGATTGGCAAAGGAATTTGGACAACAACTTATTCACAACTGCCGTGAAGCTGTTGGACAGCCTCCCTTGTACAAAGACGGTGCGCCGTTCATGCAGCACGTTCTTTCTTAAACTAATCAATATCATACAGTGACTTTCCCGACTGCTCCACGTACTGAAGTGTCTGCTAAAGGTGACATTGTCTACTCTGAGGTCGTGCGTGAGAATGTGCGCAAACTCGAAGCATATGTCGAGGAGATGGCTAGCGGCGACACTATCTCAGGCAATATCAACATTCAGAAGGTCCAAGACGATGTTCTCAAATTATGGAGCGTTGTCAAGTCACAGCCCGGGATCAGCCAGGAACAAAAGGGTCGAATAAAGGCTCTTTATGAGGGTGTGGTACGGTCGCTGCGGACTGGTCCCGAACCTCGACCACGTGTTGGAGCAACTCCTCGTAACCGTCGTTCATCTTCTCAATTTCTGCGTCCCCAGATCACTGGGATCACATCAGTATCTGCGGATAAAGTCCCACTTTTGCACCTCAAGCGACGCGTTGGCATGCAATGGGAGTATAGCAGCAACCTCACCAGTGTATACTTGGATATCTTGACAGAGATTGCCACGTCCGGGACGACGTTCAAGGACAAAAACGCCTTACTCACTGGAGTCGGAAAGGGTTCCATCGGCGTGGAAGTCCTGAAAGGCCTTCTATCAGGGGGTGCCCATGTTGTCGTTACGACCTCCCGGTACAGTCGTGCCACCGTTGAATATTATCAGGACATCTATCAGAAGTTTGGGGCTCGAGGGTCTGCTCTCACGGTGGTTCCATTCAATCAAGGGTCGAAGCAGGATGTTGAGGCATTGGTGGATTATATCTATGCTAAGCTCAGTCTGGACTTGGACTACATATTACCTTTTGCTGCTGTTCCCGAAAACGGTCGTGAAATCGATGGCCTTGACGACAAATCCGAATTGGCTCATCGTATCATGTTGGTGAACCTTCTTCGTCTTCTTGGTGCCGTCAAGACAAAGAAGGCCAGTCGTCGGTTCGTTACTCGCCCCACCCAAGTTATTCTTCCGTTGTCGCCAAACCATGGAATGTTTGGATCTGATGGTTTGTATTCGGAATCCAAGATTTCACTTGAAACACTCTTTAACAGGTGGAACTCGGAAAGTTGGGGTGAATATCTCTGCCTGGCGGGCGCGGTCATTGGGTACGCCCTGAAAACACCCATGTAGTTCCTCACTGACACGGAGTAACTTTCACACCCACAGTTGGACCCGAGGGACTGGTGTAATGGCGGCGACGAATATCGTGGCTCAACAAGTCGAGACTCATGGAGTGCGGACATTCTCCGCCAAGGAGATGGCGTTTAACATCCTCGGCCTTATGCATCCCCTAGTCTTCAGTATCACCCAGGTCGAGCCCATTTGGGCTGATTTAAATGGTGGCATGGACCGCCTCACAGATCTCGCCGACATTACCACACGTATTCGATCCGCGTTAAATCAGCAGAGTGAGCTCCGTCGCGCCATCACAAACGATAACTCCGCAGATTTCAAGATCGCCCATGGTGTCGAGGCTGAGCGCGTGCTCCAAAGTGTTCCTGTCACTCCGCGCGCGAACTTCAAGTTTGAATTCCCGAAATTAGCATCTGAGAGTTCTCTGGAGCAGCTGTCAAAACTGCGTGGTCTCATCGACCTCGAGCAAGTCATCGTTATCACAGGTTTTGCCGAGGTCGGACCTTGGGGCAGTTCGCGCACTCGTTGGGAGATGGAGGCCATTGGGGAGTTTACTATCGAAGGTTGCATTGAAATGGCTTGGATCATGGGGTATATTAGACATTTCGACGGTCGCCTGAAGGACGGCACCCTTTATGTTGGATGGGTGGATGTCAAGACCAGTGAACCAGTAGATGATAAGGACATCAAAGGCAAATATGAAAAAAGTATTCTCGCACATGCCGGTGTTCGCTTGATCGGTACGTGACTTCTAGTCCTCGCATCCTTTCGTCATCTTGACTCTCTACGCAGAGCCGGAGCTGAACAATGGCTATGATCCCAAGAAGAAGGTCTATTTCCAGGAGATCGAACTTATTCACGATCTGGAACCCATCGAGGTTTCCGAGAACGAGGCTCAAAAGTTCAAGCACCAACATGGCGACAAATGCGACGTCTGGTCCAAAGATGGGGAGCAATGCTTTGTTAAGTTCAAGAAGGGTGCTTTCGTCAAGGTGCCGAAGGCGTTCCATTTTAGCACTCTTGTCGCCGGGCAGATTCCGACTGGCTGGCACGCGGGTCGTTATGGCATCCCTGAGGACATCATCGCACAGACAGACAGAACGGCACTTTGGGCACTTGTCTGCGCTGCGGAGGCACTGATTATGTCCGGGGTCGCTGACCCGTACGAGCTGTACAAATACGTCCATCCCTCTGAAGTTGGGTCCAGTATTGGAAGTGGTATGGGAGGAATGACTAGCATCGCCGCCATGTTCAAAGATCGTAGGGAGGAGCTTGAAGTACAGAAGGATATACTACAGGAGACGTCTGTGATCCTTTGCTCGCCCTCGATCGACGCATGCTGACGCTCATGGGACAGGTTTATCAATACTGTAGCGGGGTGGGTTAATATGCTTCTGCTTTCATCTGCAGGTCCTATCAAGATTCCCGTTGGTGCTTGGTACGTCATTGTATATGCGGCTCGATTCAGCATATTCATTGCAATATATTCAGTGCGACGGCTCTGCAATCCCTTGACATCGCATGCGATACCATACTCAGCGGTAAAGCCAAAGTCATGCTTGCCGGAGGCTTCGATGATTTTGTCGAAGAGGGATCATATGAATTTGCGAACATGAAGGCCACGAGCAACTCCATAACCGAATTTGCCGCGGGACGTGAACCAACCGAATTCTCAAGACCTACGACGAGCACTCGAGCTGGCGTGAGTTTTATAGGCATTTCTCCCTATTGCTGTTCTAATCACATCCTATTACCAGTTTATGGAGAGCCAGGGTTGTGGTGTGCAAGTTGTCATGAGTGCTAAGCTGGCGCTTGAGATGGGTGCTCCTATCAGGGGGATTGTCGCCTTCACGTCGACGTCTACGTAAGTCATGTTTATTGTAAGACATACGAAACTCATCGGTCCTTTGATTACAGTGACAAGGCAGGCCGCTCTGTACCGGCACCGGGTCGCGGAGTAGTCTCAATTGCACGTGAAGCCGGCGAAACACACCCTCCGCCTATGCTTGATATTGGATATCGTTCAAGACAGCTCGCCTTCCGCAGGAAGCAGATTTCTCAATGGATCTCCAACGAGCACGAGATGCTGCGTGAGGAAATCACCTCCCGCCAGAGTGAGGGACAGAAGATCGAACCAGATTATGTTGCGTCGCGTGAAGCCGACATCGAACAAGAGGCTGTTCGTCAAGAAAAAGCCGCTCAAGCCACCTATGGCATGTTACGAGGGAGCGATTCTCGTGTTTCCCCTCTCCGTCGTGCCCTCGCTGTGTGGGGGTTAAATGCTGACGATCTTGGTTCGTGCTATGCTTACTCTGCAGACTGCGTGCTGACTACTGCATCAAGGTGTTGTCTCGATCCACGGTACGAGTACGATGGCGAATGTACGAGCGCTTCCTCTTTTCGCTGCTCTATTCTGATTGTCAAATGCAGGAGGCGAATGAGACGCATGCCTACAATGATATTTTGACGTCGATCTCCCGGACGCCCGGAAATGCTATCCCTGTGATGGCCCAGAAGAGCCTGACTGGGCATTCAAAGGGTGGTTCCGCTGCGTGGCAGATGATCGGCCTATGCCAGACCGTAATCTCTGGGATTATTCCAGGAAACCGCAATGCCGATAATGTTGACAAAGGGCTTCGCGAGTGGGAACACCTCCTGTTCCCTTCGAAGTCAGTTCACACAGACGGGATTACTGCTGGTTTAATGGTGTGGCCGATCGTCAGATTCTATATTCTTCACTGACGGGCACTTCAGACATCATTCGGCTTTGGGCAAGTCGGGGGATCTGCGCTGATCGTTCACCCACGCAACCTCTTTGCTGCGCTGGAGCCCGACCAATACGCGAGGTACGGGCAGTTGAATCGATCGCGGGCGTTGTTGTCGTACAAGTCGATGACTGAAATGATGACGAGCAACTCGCTTGTCAAAGTCAAAGAGGCTCCCCCCTACACGCCTGACCTTGAAACGCCGGTGCTACTGAACCCACTGGCAAGAACACAGTTGGACAAACTGGGGAGCTACTCGTTCCCGAAGAAGCTTCCTTCGGTGCGGGTGTTGGATGAAGGCAACGTCAAGGTGGTCTCGACACTGTTGGATTCGCAGCGAGGCACGGCTGGGATTGGGGTCGATCAAGGTATGTGTGCACGATTTGTGTACGCGTCCACGTTACTGAACACTGGCAGAACTGATATCTGCGGTTCCTTCTTCTAATGCGACGTTCGTCCAGCGGAACTTCACCGACGCTGAGGTAAACTATTGTCGCGCACAGCCGGTCCCAGCGGCATCATTCGCCGCTCGCTGGGCGGGAAAGGAGGCGGTTTTCAAAGCCCTGGGCGTTCCGTCTAAGGGGGCTGGTGCAGCCATGAGAGATATCGAGATACTTCCTGACGACGCCGGCGTCCCGCACGTCATTTTGCACGGCGATGCCAAAGAAGCGGCTCAAGGCAAGAACATCACTGCGGTGCATGTTTCTCTATCGCATTCTGAGGTATGTTGATCTCGATTATTTTGAGCGGCTCAATACTGATGTGGGTGTAAAGACCGTCGCTATTGCTTTTGCTACTGCCCAAACCTAGATCTGCATATTTTCTTTACATCGCATGTACGGTCACCGCGTTGAGGCGGCAGGTATTCATAGTCCGAATAGACACCAATCGCCGGGTTTAGAGAGTAAGGAAACGCCCGATTGTTAATAGGCTTTCATTCTGGAGATGTTCGATATCCAAGTAGAGCTTACCATCAGAGGGGCAAACATAAGGTCTATCTAGTGGGTGACTTTCCGTAGACCTAAATTTCTAAATATACAGTTCTAAACTGTCACTGAGGTGACAGCTGGATAGCCGCCGTAGATTTAGAACTGGTTTGCGAACCGTAAGACCAAAGCCCCAGAAATAGAACAAGACTTAAATTGGTATCGGCTGCTTCTCAGCCGAGAAGCAGCCGAGTTTCTGGGTTGCCCTTTGCCCGGCGTTGCTCGCGATGGCCTGCGTCTCCTCAGGCGACCTCCTGGCTGAACTGGAAGAGGAAGAGGCACTGCGCAACAGTCTCATCTGTACGATTGTATTTATGGAACTCTTGAAGTTGTATTGAAATTTTATGACTATAGTGCTTGCACTCGCTGGGGAACTAGACTTGCGACAAGAGCGTGCTGATCGTCGCAAGCCAGTGCGTGGGACGCTTACTCGTCCTGATCTCCCTCTGCCAAACAGCGACACCCCATGGATGCACTTGCTAGCTGCTACAAATGACCGGGCTTTTATTACAACAATGGGCTTCGATGTAGAAACCTTCTATCTAATTCTCCATTCAGGTTTTCAAGCAGCATGGGAGACCACGGCCATTGAATGTACAGATGTGGATGTACATGGTGTGCCTCGTCTTGGCAGACGTTCCCTCAATGCTGCCGGTGGCCTGGGTCTTTGTCTACATTATATCCATTCATGCATGACAACCACAAGTTTGCAACAAATATTTGGCCTTATTCCTGCAACCGTTGACCGCTATATCAACTTCGGTCTTAACCTGTTAGAGACGACCCTGGCTAACATGCCACTAGCGCGCGTATCATGGCCTAATGAAGCGAAAATGAAGGTGTACGAAGGAATGATAACAGAGCGTCATGCGCTGCTCCAGGGCGCGTTTGGGAGTATAGATGGGTTGAATTTGACAGTGGAGGTGCCTGAAGACCCAGGGCTTGAAAACGCAACATACAACTCATGGACACATGGCCACTATTCAAGTCAGGTCTTCGTGTTTGGCCCTGATGGTATAGGCCGCACTGCCTGCGCATTTTGCTTCAGCTGACTCACTTGTTGACTAGGGACAATTTTAGAGGCAGTTTTAAATGCACTGGGAAGTTGGCATGATTCTCGGATAGCACGACCGGTGTATGAGAAGCTCCTCCACAACACACCGGTTGGATATTATCTTGTCGCTGATACAGCATTTCCTTGGGGTACCCGTCAGGTAAATAATAAAATCAAAGCACCTTTGAAGTCTGGCGACAAGCTACCCCGCTCTCTATTGGCACGAACAGAAGGGCTTGCATTAGACCGTCAGCTGTTGTCATATCGACAGTCTGCTGAATGGGGAATGCCAGCCATTCAAGGTGGATTTGGTCGCCTCCGTGTCCCTCTCAATGTAGACCCTAACAAGAGGCTACGACTCCTTCGTGTCATCACACGTGCTTTCAATTTGCGGGTACGATGTGTTGGAATCAGCCAAATACGTGCCGTGTATTGTGACATCTGGCGCGAGGCAGATGGAGACCACGTATGGTCAAATTTTACTTCGATGATGTTTGGTGACTTGCGAAAGAATGACCGGGTAGCACGTTTTCACACAAAGGCAGTTGAGGGATAGTTATGATTACTATCAGCTTTGTTTAGCTAGTGAATATCACTTTGGTTCAAGAAGCGACTTAAGGTCGGTACTACAAGAAATGGGTCGGAGAGGGGGTGTAGCTAGTAAATATTACTTAGTTCAAGAAGCGACTTAAGGTCGGTACTACAAGAAATGGGTCGGAGAGAGAGAATCAGTCAGAAATTCGGTCAATTAGTTGCATGCAATGTGTAAATAACCCGTGTATCTACATGTACATTAGTTATTACATAATCCCAGTGGGCCCCTTAGGGACCCACTGTATAGTTTATGCGTGGGAACCGGCTAGCGGTCCCCATCGCATCTTACTCTTACCTGTCACTATGTAGCATTCAGAATACCACTCATTGGTCAAGTTCTGCAGTGCCCTTGTGATACAAGGTCCTAAGATCGACATCTTTACACCTTTTTGAACTATCCTGTGGTTGATCGCCACGTGACCAACCGATAGTGGATTCGAAGCAATCTTGAAAAAGATCGCTGCGTCGACGACTAAACATCGTTGAGACCCTCCAGTAGACCCTCTACTGTCGGCTGCGAGCATGATGATTCCACGCAGTCGAAGACGGACACGAGTGACGAGCTCGAGATCCACACCCCAGGCGCAGCCCAGTGACACGACGGCTGACGCTATCCTGGACCAAGGGACCAGGACGATAGAAGACGGAGAGATCGTAGATCTCACCGCCCTCGTCCCCTCAGTAGGGAACGAGGAAAACCCCGACCACGTCTCGTCGAGCGTGGCCAAAGAAGAGACGACGCCGAGCGACGAGCCGGCACCGCCCCCCCACCTCCCTCTGCCTGAGGACAAAGGAAAGGGCAGTAGAGCAACAACGTCGAGACGGGCACAAAGCCATGACTCAAACCGACGCTCTCGAAGTAGAGCGACGACGATTGTCCCTGAAGGAGGACGACGGCAAGAGAGACAAGCCCCAGACAATAGTCAGGACTCGGAATACTCAAGCTCTAGTCGTAAGAGCTCGAGGGCTCACGCCATCGACCACGAGACGGCAGAGGCCCTGAACAAACAGGTGCAGGCTGCGCTGCACCGAAGCACGCTGACGCGCCACAAGCACGATCAGCTGGCATCGCAGCTCGACAACGCCACCGCCGCCCTAATGGCAATCGGCAAGGAACTCCACTAGGCGGAGGAGATCAGGCTGCAAGACGCAGCCACGCTGGAGGACGTCCAGAAAGCACTCCGCCCACGTGGGGAACACGACACAACTCGTCCAAGCTCGCGACAGTCCGCAGCTAACGAACGCAGTCGCGATGCGCGCCGAAATGAGCGAGACAAGCAGCGAATGCCGCCGCCAGCCGTCCCGGTCGAACAGGACGTAAGGTTCGGGAATGAACTTCAGGAGCAACCGGCTGCCCCAACGGACAGCCGTAAAACGATCCAACAGATCGTTAGGGATCAGGTCGCCTCAGAGCCTGACTCTGAAACGACGACCGAGAGCTTAGAGCTCGAAGTCGCACACTGGCAGCGTAAGGAAGCCGCAGCCGTGCGCCGCCACACACGGGCACTCGAGCTACTAGCCAAGAACACCAAAGAGACGGTGGCCCACAGCCACACCGCTCAGCTGCCCGACGAGCAGCTCACGCAAGCCGTACAGGACGCACGGCAAGCGCGCGCTGCCTACAACAGCAGGCTACGGATCCGCAACGCGGGACTGACCGGGGACACCAGGCACAAAACGCCCCCGGAACCGAGAGCACAAAATGCTCCCGATCCCGAGCCCGATCCGGGCCCGGGGCCCGTCAGGGCATATAACAGCTTACCCCGCGCGGCGTCACAACCGCGCGAGCAATCCATGGCCCCAACGGAAGGCCAGGGAATCCCTGACCAGGCCGACGTCGTACCAATGGAGCCGTACGACGGGATCACGCGGATGATCCGCATGGCGTTGGCAGACGCCGCGGACACAGACCCGGAGAAGTCTGTGCTAGCGAAGGCCGGCATAAAATTGGCCCACCCCGAGCCATATGCAGGGGGATCGGACCTCGAAGAGTTTGAAATCTTCATGGCAGCCATCCTACGATGGCTGAAAATGAATTGCCTCCTAGGACCAACCAGCATCGACATGCAGGTCGGCTATGTGGGCACCCGCCTCACCGGCGAAGCCCAAGAATGGTTCCTTCGAAACGTTGAACGCTTCGATCGCCAGGTCCGCATCTGGACGCTGGAATCAGTGATGCAAGGCCTTCAAAAGAGGTTCCTGCACACACTGACATACCATCACGCCTCGAATAAGTTCGACGCGGTCATGCAAGGCATGAAAACCGTTCAGGAGATGCTGAACGAGCTCACGAAATATGCGGCACGTATGATACAGCCGCCAGACGAGTACACGTTCCGGAGACGGTTCGTATCTGCGCTACGCGAAACGCTGCGCAACGAGGTCCTCAAAAAGGGCTATAATGCCGAGAGCAGCTCAATAGAGCAACTCTTCGAGATGGCCCGGATGATCGAGGAGGCATCCCGATATAACATGGGGATGCGCCGCGCAGAAAGCGCAGCAGCAACGGCTAGCACCGCCCGGCTCACAGGGAGCAAGCCGTTGACACAAACAGGCCTGACCAGGCCCAGCCTGTTCGCAAGAAGCGGAACAGGTCAACGGATACCGCCCTCACGCCCAGCACAAGCTGGACGCCCGCCTGAAGCTAAACAGCCTCAAGCGTCAGGATCGTCCCGCGACCTGCCCCACCGACGAAAACGTCGGGCCGGCCCAATGACAGGCCCAGTGGCAGCCAAAACAACACCGCATGCTTTGAATGCAGCCAACCTGGCCACAAGAAGGCAGAATGCCCCCGGCTTAGGTCCGGTATAAGGACAGCGGCCGTGAGGCACGACGGTGAAGCCGAGGATCCGGAGACGGATCCCGATCAAAGCTCTCTTCAACAGATTGATGAAGAGGGGGAGGGTGATCCCCAACCCAACGACACTCCGGATAACGGAGACACGCCCGCTGAAGAGTGGGACCCTGAGCCGTCCCAATACTATGAATGGGACGAAGAGGTGGAGGACACCGCCTACAGGTCCAGCGCGATCAGATTCGCGCTGGAAGACGAAACCGCCACGAAAGTCATGGCGGCATGCACATCGGTCACGCCAGATAAGGCGGCCGAGCCGGTGTATCACCACCGAAGCAAACACAGAACGCGGCCAACGCGTCCGCGTAGTGAGAACCGTACCCTATCGGGGTACTGGGAAATAAACGGCGTAAAAGCCCACTGCCTGCTAGATAGCGGCAGCGAAGGGGTACTGCTGTCCCCGAATTCACGCGAGCTACAGGGATGAAGACATTCTCCCGGAGCAACCAATCACGCTGCAGCTAGCCTGCATAGGCAGCCGTTCCACGATCAACTATGGAATGAACACGACCATCAAGTTTGGTCGTGGGACATACGACGAATATTTGACGTAGCAAATGTCGAATATTACGACCGATCTTAGGGACACCGTTCCTAAGGAGATTCGCATAACCCTGGACTTCTCGAGCCCAGGGACGATTCGCAAGGGAAACGAAGTGATCCCCACGGGCAAGGTCTCATTCGACGACGACGAATTGAAGAACGAGGACAAAGGGCCACGGGTGAGCAGGATCACCCAAGCGCCGACGCCGAACCTGGCTCATTGAAGCCAGGAGGACGAGTCGCGGCGACTCGTCCTCGAACTCACCCTACGGTCGTAGGGAGAGACGCTCTCACCTAACGGTGAAAGCGATGGGAAAGAGGAAAGCGGGCCCGTGCGCCGCGGGACCTAATAGACGCCAACAGCGCCTAATGGCTTCTAAGCCAACCACTACCATCATCCTCACGGATGATGACCTTCCTCGCCTCCGCGAGGAATGGATGGAAAGAATCGCTGACCTAGTCAGTGGAATTCCATTAGAACTCCCGCCGCTGCGGGAGATCAACCATGAGATCAACCTCATCGATCCCAACAAGCACATGCGGTATCGACTACCGAAATGCCCCGAACACTTCCGAGAGGAACTGTCGGCAAAATAGAACGATACACCACTGCAAAGTGGTGGATTCCGGCAGTAGCGCAGCAGGCAGTGCCCATGCTGTGTGTGCCGAAGAAGAACGGTACGTTGAGAACCGTCTTCGATCTGCGCCAGCAGAACGAAAACACGGTGAAGGACGTCACACCCTTCCCGGATCAGGATATCATACGCAGCGACATGGCTCGCTGCCAATATCGAACTAAACTCGATATGTCAGAAGCATACGAGCAGATCCGGATCCATCCGGATCACGTAGCAAAGACAGCCTTTGCCACGATCCTGGCACCTTCAGGAGCCAGGTGATACAGATGGGGGACTGTAACGCCCCATCAACATTCCAACGGCTGATGACAGCCATTTTCCGCGACTGCATAGGTCGCTTCGTCCATGTATACATGGATGACATCTTCATATTCTCGCTCTCAATACAAGAGCATGAAGAGCACCTCTACATCGTCTTTGACAGACTGAGGAAGAACCACCTCTTTCTGAGCAAGAAAAAGGTGGACCTCTACTCCATCCGAATGGAGTGCCTCGGCCATATGATCGATGGCCGAGGGGTACATGCCGACGAGGATAAGATGCAACGCATCCGCGAGTGGCGCAGGCCACGGACGTTCAACGACGTCCAGCGTTTCCTCGGGCTCGTACAGTATCTGGCACACTACATGCCGGATGTTAGCGCATATACCACCCCGCTATCGGGCTGTGCACGTAATAACCGTCCATTCGAATGGACGCCACTGCTCGACAAATGCTGGCAAAGCATTAAGGCGTTGGCCTGTAAGGCCCCGATCCTGCGTCCAGTAGACGCAAGGTGCCCAGAGCCGATCTGGGTGATCACCGACGGATCAAAAGCCGGCGTCGGTGCGGTCTACGGCCAAGGTCCTGACTGGAAAACTTGTCGACCGGCCGGCTTCTTGTCAAAGAAGTTCAGCGTTGCTCAGCAACACTACCGGACTCACGAGCACGAGACTATCGCGGTGCTCGAGGCTCTCATGAAATGGGAGGACAAACTGCTGGGGCGAAGGTTCACCCTCGTCACAGACCACAAGGGACTCGAGTACTTCGAGACCCAAAAGAGCCTATCTGACCGACAGGTCAGATGGTGGGAGTTTCTCTCACGGTTCAATTTCAACACCGTTCATGTTGACGGTGTAGAGAACAAGGTAGCGGACTGCCTGTCGCGCTACTACGAGAGCGACACGAGTGATGACAATCACCCGGACCACGTCTTCGTGAACGCGGATGCGTCTAGATCCGGACGGTGAGTTATTGCCCACCGACCGGTATGTCGAGCTGCGAACAGCGGCGACAAGACGCTCTAAACGCCTCGCTGAGAAGACAGAGGCGAGAGTAACGGAAGCCGCCGCATTAAACGAGGGCTCACCAGAGCCCGCGCACGTCGCCGCGTCAAGCGACGACGACGATGACGTCAGAGCCATCGCCGCAGGGAATGACGGCGCACCCCTGCGCCGGATCGTTGAGCAAGGCGTAGACCTGTCTAAGGTCCTACGAGACGCGTACCATAGGGACACCATGTTCACAAAGATCATGGCGCACCCGGACGCGCACCCGAGATTCGGGATCCGGGACGGCTGATCTGGACTAAGAATCAGCTCAAAAGAGACGTCATTGCCGTCCCCCGCTCTGTTCTTCAAGGGGGAAGGAGGCTGATCGAAATTATCATCGATCGGGCACATCAGATAGTCGGCCACTACGGCATCTGAAGACTTCGAACTACGTTCGAAGAGCATATTGGTGGCCGGGCATGAGCCCAGACATAGAAGGTTCTGCACATCGTGCGCGAGGTGTCAGATGACGAAAACCGGGCCACAACGGCCCAAAGGCCTACTACACAGCCTACCCATTCCGGATAGGCCGTGGCAGTCGATTGGCATCGACTTCATGGGGCCCCTGCCCAAGTCCAACGACTGTGACTACCTGATGGTAGTCATCGACCGACTAACGTCGCTCGTACACCTCGTGCCAACCACGACGAGCGTGTCAGCCAAGGGAGTAGCCTGGCTGTTTCTGAAAGAGGTCATCCGACTACATGGAGTTCCCGACTCCATCGTCTCGGACAGAGACTCAAAGTTCACGTCGATCTTCTGGCGTGAACTCCAGCGACTCATGGGGACTAAGCTCCTCATGTCAACTGCCTTCCATCCACAAACGGATGGAGCAACCGAGCGGGCAAACCGCTCGATCGGCCAGATATTGCGCGCGGTCGTCAGAGACGATCAGAAGGATTGGGCAGTGAAATGCCCAATGGTTGAGGTCGCCCTTAACAGCAACGTCAGTGCGACCACAGGGTTCGCACCTTTCGAGCTGATCCACGGCTATATGCCGCGGATAGACCTCCCCATAGCCGCGGACACCCCGTTCAAGGGGGTGGCCCGGTTCGCACATCAGGCAAAATGGAACCTGATGGCGGCACACGATGCAATCATAGAGCATCGAGTGACGCAAACTTTCACGCAAATAAGAAACGTATGGCGAGCGACAGGTACGCGGCCAACGACCGCGTCTACCTTTCGACACAAAACCTAACTCTCCCGAAAGGAAGAGCCAGAAAACTAGTCCCGCGGTACATCGGACCGTACCGCGTCGTCGAGGCTCACAACGACGCCTCGACGGTGACCCTTGATCTTCCCGACGAACTGAAAAGCCGTCGCATTTCACCGGTCTTCCATTCCAGCCTCGTACGGCGATACGAGGCTAACAACGACGAATTGTTCCCTCGTCGTGAGGCCAAGTCATTTTATGACTTCGGAGCAAATGACGACGAGGAGTGGCTCGTCGACGAGATTATCGCACATCGATGGATAAACTCGACGGACCTGGAATTCCAGGTCCGTTGGACCCTAGGCGACGTGACATGGGAACCTATGTCGTCCTGCAAGGACCTTGAAGCCCTGGATAGCTACCTAGAGCTTCGGGGGGTGGGCAAGCCATGCGACCTCCCCAGACGCCGCTAGACGCGTCCGTCACGTGCAGGCCACGTGACGCGCCGGCCACGGCGCGGTTAAATTTTCACCTCGGATCTTTCCGAGGGCGCATCGCTTCTTGGAAGCAACCACCACCATCATCTACCCACGAAGATGATGCCCCCCAAAGATGGGATGGACGTTGACCCGTCAACGTCCACAACGCGAACAACGGCCCCGAGACAAGGGGCCGCAGACATTCTCCGTGCTCCGATAGACCAGGAGCACTGGACAATCGTGGGATGGAGGACGCCCTCGCCATCGTCCACCCGGACGATTGCGCAACATGCGCGGACTACGCCGTGCACCTTAGGGCCGCGACCGGCACCCGCAAGGTCAAGTTGCGGGATGAAGACATCGCGACGCCGTCGATGCAGCTTGGGGATGGCTCCCAAGGGGCATCGCGCGTGACGCACGAGAAGAGCCCCTCCGGGACGTCCACGACCTCAAGAAAGAGGTCAAGGAGCTAGAACGCGCGGTCGAGGACCGCGACGACGCGCTCGTAACCGAGCGCGCCAGGATCAAGGAACTGGAGCAGCAGCTGAGTGCAGCCCAGCTCCAGGTTACCCTGGTCCACACTGCCTCAAAAAGGCCGCGACATGACCCGGCCACAGACCCAGTGGCCGGGCCATCTTCACCTCGCGCGACGGCACCGTTGCCGGCGCGCGCAACATCGGGGCTCGCATCCCGATTGTCGGCGCCGACTCCGACCACGACAACAACGGAAGGGCAGAGCGCACCTTCTGACTCTGCGTACGGCGTCCCAGATGGATGGGAGTCAGACTCGTCCGTCTGGAAGACGTACGACCCCGAACGGGCACAGCGGCTGGCAGAGCAGCCAAAGAAAAAGCGCAAGAAATTGCGCGGCTCCCTCCACACCGTCAATGGGCTAGCCATTGCGAAGGAAAGCGCAATCAGCGCTTACCTAGCGGCGTCATCGTCGCACACCATCAATGACCCCGCCCTTCAGCGGCGGGTAGCACAGGTGAGGCCCAGTACATCGGGCCTGGCGTGGCCCTACATCCGCCGGCGGGGACAGTTGAGTCGGTTCATCCTCCATACCCGGGGGAGGGAAGGCTCATCCCACTCGGAGATCCACCGATCTCCGAGACGGGCCTCCTACCACGACCGGTAGGAAAGGCCCAACAACGTCGTACCCAATGGTACGACGTCTGCTCGCTCGACGAACCCCGCTTCGTCGAACTCATAGCGCGGGCAAAAGAAACACCGCAGATCGTGCATACGCGCGAGATGATCGGCATGTTCAAACGCATCGAGCGCGAACAACGCGCTCGCAATCCCAAAAGAGATTGTCTCGTGATAGCGGGCGGTACCCCGCACGACATCGCGGCCATTCTAAAGGGTGGATACACAACCCTGAAGGAATCCCCTCCGCCATCCGTGACAACGCGGATGGCACCTTCAACCTAGATGACATGGACGTCTGGATGTGGTTGAAGGCCCTTGTGCCCCGGGTCAAAGGGGTCGCATCACCGCTCAGGGCGAGGCTACTCGACCTCTTCGGCTCGACGGACCAATGGTCGAGCCTCGTTGATGCCAGGGAAGTGCTGACGCCTCAGAGCACCACCCTGCGGCTCTCAATCACGGGCCCATTCCCTGTGGAGGGCCGGGCCGGCCCCGACATCCCACTCGCGGAGATCGCGAGATGGTTGGCCCGCTACGCGGGAGTCACTCGTGAGCGAGCGGCGCGCATTGAACATTATGTTCAGCGTAGCATCACTGGCGCGGCATTCAGCGCCGCCGCCCGTGAGGGCCAACAAAAGGTCATCGAGACCAGCCACGTGAGGGCCGCAGTGCCGCGACCCCTCACTCACGCTCAGCTCGACCAAGAGCTGGCGCGCTTCCGGCCCCCTCCTCAAACGGAGGACCCGGCTGTTGAGGCCATACTCCGCGAGGACGCGGGCCCCAGCGCCCAAGCGGAGACCGCCACTAATGGTGAGGCCGACCAGCCTCACCCGATCGCCACCGATGACGCGGAGGTGCCCCCGGAGGAGTCACGTGCCCCTCCGGCCCCGTACGACGACGACGACGTCGTATCGGCCACTCTAGAGGACTCCCTCATGGACGACCTCTATGAGTAGGCGTTAACCCCTATAGTTGTCTATAGAGGGGGAGGGTGTAAATAACCCGTGCATCTACATGTACATTAGTTATTTCATAATCCCAGTGGGCCCCTTAGGGACCCACTGTATAGTTTATGCGTGGGAACCGGCTAGCGGTCCCCATCGCATCTTACTCTTACCTGTCACTACGTAGCATTCAGAATACCACTCATTGGTCAAGTTCTGCAGTGCCCTTGTGATACAAGGTCCTAAGATCGACATCTTTACAGCATTGCCCCGCTTGTCATCGGGGAGGATTCGATGGAATTGAATGGTAGCGTCGGCTGTGTCGATCTCACCAGCGCGGCGGCGACGGGTCGCGTGTCGATATTGTCCTCGCGCGCAGAGTGACTGGGTCCTGCACTGGAGGAATTTTCATGTGAAATTGTGGTTTGACCATTGTCAGCCATGAATCGATAAGATGTCGCTGGTGGAGACGACGACGACGGAGAACGACGGAACGAGCTAAGCTGTGTAAAGTCAGTGTGCGCGGCGCATGTGAGCGGTGAAAAGTACCTGTGCGAAGGTAATGGCGCAACGCAAGCGAGCGAGGGAAGGCACGCTGGTGCGGAAATAGATAAAGGCCTGGGTGAGCCCCCCGCTGAGACATGATGATGAACCCTATGATGCGGGCTCAAGCATGCTGAAGCGGGACTCAGACCTGCTGGTGAAACATCGCTCAGCGGAACGTGGATTAGTGTCAGCAGAGGGTGAAGCGCACCCTAAGTCAAAGTGAGAGATAGAAGAGGGAGTGAGGGTCACGCGTAACAAGGCTGTCGGTGCGACGACTAAGCCAGCAGGCCGGGGCGGAATTCACCCTGTGTAAAGACGTACCTTTTTAAACACAGACCAAAAAGTTTGGAACAGGGGTACGAACCCCTGCTTCAAATTTTGTTTTAAAACCAGCGCGTTGACGATCGGCGGGGCTTTAAAATGCTTCGCTGTCACCACCTGTCATCGGCTTGCACTTGGCGTGGCGGCTCCGAACCTTTAGAACATGGAATTTAGGAATTTAGGTCCACAGAAAGTCACCCAGTATTCAAGTGCGTTCCTTGCACAGACGGCTACTATATGTAATCACATTTAGATAGATCCAGATATACTATGTACTCATTGAGCATATAGATTCAGTTACGTCTATTTATATCTGCAGGTCCGAGCCGCTCAAACTCTAGTTATACGCTAATGGCTGATAGGATTCCAATTATATAGTATTATGTAGAGGTTAACCGATAATAACAATATAACCAATAATAAAAATGCAGCGGTCATAGCGTGGGCCTCACCCAAAAAGGCCAATGAAGAACTCGTCGGCCAAAGAGCTGCGTTAAAGCCCTCTCTGACGGTATAAAACCCAGCGGCCTCAGTGTCTGCATCCTTGTCCACCGTCCCTTGACCCCCTTCGTCCCCCTAGATATGAGCGAAGGCCAGTGGTATGATCATTATGCAAAGCCTCCCAAATACCTTCACGATGAATTTCTCCGCTGCAACTGGGCATCGTTAGCATACACAACTCGCAAAGAAATATGTGACAAGGAAGACGACTCACCTACTGAACCTGAGACGCAGATTGACCCAGTGCTCATGAACATCAGTAACGACTGCCAAAGTACCAGCGAAAGCGATTCCAATATTTTTGCAACGAAGCCGAAGCCAGGCTCGAGCTGTAAAGAAAATGGTATGTGTTAGATCTCTTCAGCTCAATTTGGCATGACAACCGCTTACACCCCTAGCACCGCGCCCCCAAAATAATGCAGCTGTTGAACCAGGGCCGACGTAAGCGTATCCACATATCTCAGCTGTTGATGTCGTCAGGCTTACCTTGCTTTCTAGTGTAACTGCTCCTGCTGAGAAATCCCCGCTGCAAAACCCTGGCAATATTATGAAGTAAGTGACGATGTAAAATCTGAGAGTGTGCTTAACTGACACATTGACAAGGTCTCTTCACCCCGAGGTGAACATTGACAGAATCCTGAAAGAACGTGCTCGTGAGGAGCGTGGAAGGTTGAGTTAGTGGACATTTACGGCCCTAGAGCTAACACTTACCGGACACGTTCCTCCAGAGTCGCTTACAAGTGATACTTACGAAGACCCTCGTGATTGCAGTGGTCCTCCCCGGGGCCGGTCGGTCAAGAGAGCAAGTGGGCGGAATGGGTTTAGAAAGATACATGTCTCCCAAGAAGACACGTCCAGAAACTTGGCCAAGCTGAAACATAGTCAATTATCGAAGAAGGAAAGAATGCTCAAGACCACTCTGCAGGCATGTCCTACAGTTTTTAAGTTTTCATCTTCGTTAACCACATATTTGTTAGAATTGCAAGCAGCGGATCGCGAGTATAAGGAAGAAGTTTGCCAACTCTGTTGCAAACGCATGTAGATACAGTCACGTAGCTGCTCTATTTAACTAAAAAGAACAATAGCAACATAAAATTGGAACAAAAGAACAATAAAACAATGGGGTGGCTTAACCGGTGTGGCACATTGTGCATGCTCACATAATCCATTATCTCGACAATATTAAGGATATCGTACGAGAAATATTTAAAGAGCTCACAGGGATAACGACAACCCACAAGAAAACTCAGGCGTCGGTGCCATTGCCAGGGCCACGTCCTGCAGGTGCGCCGCCAAGGCTGAATGACACGGGGGGTGAACTGTTGGATCCACGCTTCGACGCCGATGTCTTGTATCCATCCCGCAAGGAAGAAAAGCATCGCTGACAAATCATCTAATGGTTCCGGCCATTAGATGATTTGTCAGCGATGTTTTTCTTCCTTGCGGGATGGATACACGTCCTGCTGGCTCCTTACACGAAAGTTGAGGAGAGCTTCAACCTGCATGCGACGCATGATATTATATTCCACGGGCCCTTGCCGGCAGGCCTTGCACATGTGCGAGCTCCTCTGCTGGTTGTGTGTGGAGATTGACATGTGGTAGTATGATCACTTCGTGTTTCCAGGCGTCGTTCCGCGCTCGTTCATCGGGAGCCTTGCGTTGAGCTATGTCGCGCAAGCCGTCGCGCTCGTCGGCGCACTGTTTCGTCCCGGCTATTCAAAGTATGAGCTGCAGGTATTAGGCACGTCGGTGATTTTTTCGTTGTGCGTGGTCTGACCGATGACGCCGCGGGCAGTGCGGTTGACCCTCGC
The DNA here is from genome assembly GCA_015179125.1 of Gautieria morchelliformis. Lineage (NCBI taxonomy): Eukaryota > Fungi > Basidiomycota > Agaricomycetes > Gomphales > Gomphaceae > Gautieria > Gautieria morchelliformis. The sequence continues at coordinate 238,421 of WHVA01000073.1, forward strand.
CACTGCGAATGCGCTGGGCCTCTTCCAGCTGCAGCGCGCGGCCGCGCGGCGCTATGGCTCGAGCGTGTCCGCGTTGTTCATGCTGCTCACGTGCACGCAGTTCCACGTCCCGTTCTGGATGGGGCGCACGCTACCCAACATGTTCGCGCTGTATCCCGGTAGCGTGTGCTTCCGTCGCCGTCGTCGCGCCGCGTGAAAGCTGACGCATCTGCAGTCCTCGTCGCGTCCGCGCTCGTCGTCGAGGGGGGGCGGCGGAACTTCAACGCGGCGGTCGCGGTGCTCACGTTTGCCGCGGTGGCGTTGCGGGCGGAGCTCGTGCTCCTGCTGGGCCCGCTCGCGCTGCAGGGTCTAGTCCTGCGGCGGACGGGCGTGCGTTCGCTCGTCAGGACGGGCGTGGTCTCAGGCATCGTATCCCTAGGTCGGCCTTCGCGCGACTTGATATGACTCTTTCTCACACGCGATGCAGGTTTGACCGTGTCGGTCGACTCGTATTTCTGGGGCCAGGGGCCGTTGTGGCCCGAGTTTTCTGGGCTGTATTTCAACGTGTACGAGGGCAAGAGCGCGGAGTGGGGGGTGAGCATGATGCGTTATGCTCACGCCTCACTTATAATTTTATTAGACGTCTCCGATGCATAGCTATTTCACCGTGCACCTGCCAAAGCTTCTACTCTCCGCCCTGCCTCTCTCTGCCGTGGGTCTGCTCGCGGATGCACGGATGCGGACGCTCTTGTTTCCCTGCGTTGTATTCGTGGGGCTTCTGTCGTGTCTGGGACACAAGGAGTGGCGGTTTGTCGTGTACGTCGTGCCCATGTGGAATATCGTGGGGGCACGAGGTGCCGCTTGGCTGTGCGTAGCATGTGCATGTGGTTCTCAGTGCGCGGCTGACGGTGGTTCTGCCAGCGTCAGTGCACGCGGGCGCACCGTTGTGTCGCGCGGGTTCTTGCGGGTTGTCCTCCTCGGGCTCCTTGGGGTCAACGTGCTAGCGACAGTGCTGCTGACACGGGCATCTATGGCGAACTATGCCGGGGGAGAGGCGCTGCGGACGTTCAACGATATAATAGCACACGGTGCAGGGCGAGAGGTGTCTGTGCACATTGGGAATTATGCGGCGCAAACGGGGGCGTCGCTGTACCTGCACGAGCACGCGGCGCCACAGTACACGTTACCGCGTGTTCGGTACGACAAGACGGAGGGCCTCGTTACGCGGGAGGATTTCGGGAGGTTTGATTGGGTGATAAGCGAGGACGTGGGGTTGTTTACGCGGGGAGAGGGTGGATCGGCGTGGAAGGTGCACGCGAGCGTCGAGGGGCTGCGCGGGGTCGAGCTGGGGAGCGGGGTGAAAATGCCACGAGTCGTGCGGGAGGCTAAGCTGTGGATTCTGGAGCGTACAGAGTAGCAAGAACATCAGAGTACGAGATTCTGGAGCGTACATAGAGTGCAATGGTACTCGTTAAGATCTAATTAGGCGACGTGTCCCGTGCTACGGTACTCATTAAGACTTGGGTTGTCTTTCACCGAATATGGCAGTGCCGACGCGTACGATGCCGCTTCCGGCGCGAATGGCGGGCTCGAAGTCGGTGGACATCCCCATGCTTAGGACGAGGCGGCCCTCATGGCCCCACTGGGACGGGGGCCAGTGCTGGCAGAGATAAGCCTCGAGGGCATCTCTAGTGCGGACGAGGGTGTGGAAGTCCTGGTTCTGGTCGCCGGCGGAGGAGCTCTGGAGGGAGCCGATGGTCATGAGGCCGGCGAGACGGAGGTGGGGACAGGAAGTGAGGATGTGGCGGGCGAGGGGGATGAGGCCGTCGTGGTCGGGGTGGTCGGGAGAGAGCGGGGGTAGGCCGGATTTGGCGAGTTCTCCTGAGGTGTTGACCTGGAGACAAACGTTGAGGGGGGCGGCGGAGGCGGCGGGGCGTGCGGCGTCGAGGGCGGTGGCGAGCTTGGTGGTGGTGAGGGTGTGGAGGGTGTGGAGATTCGGGATGGCTGCGGGGGGGGGAGGGGGTGGGCAGGGCGTCTGGGAGGAGAGAGGGGACGAACCTGCGAGGGCCTTGGCCTTGTTGGACTGGAGGTGGCCGATGAAGTGCCAGCGGATGTCCGGGGGCAGCTGGGGACATGAGGGCGGAGACGGCGGGGCGGGGGGACGCTCACCTGCGGGGCCTTTTCGAGGAGCTCGTGGACATAGTTCTCGCCAAAGTCGCGCTGGGCGGCGTCGTAGGCGGCGGCGACGTCGGATGCGGGCTTGTACTTTGAGACGGCGACGAGGGTTGGGGGGTGGGTGGGTGCCGCGGCGGCGGCGGCGGCGGCGACACGGGCGCGGACGTCGGCGAGGGACGTTGTGATTTGGGCGAGACGGGGCATGGGTGCAATGTCAGTAAGCATCGTCGGCGTCAGTCACGGGGCCCGTGGGAACAACAGCTGCAAACAACGCGCATGCTTGCCCATGGCGCACAACGTCGTCGAAACCTCCCGGATCCGCAAGTCGCAGGACATCCACCACCATGCCTACATCAACCAGTACGAGCTCGTCGCCGCCCTCGGCGAGGGCATGCATGGCAGGGTCATGCTCGCCCGCGACTCCAAGACCCACGAGCGCGTCGTACGCTTCTCTTTCTCTCTCCCGTCCCCGCCCTCACCGTCCCCCAGGCAATCAAAATTATGAGGCGCATCAACCCCATGTACCGCAGGCTCCCCCGCTCCACCCGCCTCGCCGCGCCCCGTCCCTCCGCCCAGCAGGAGACAGAGTCCAAGATCCGCAGGGAGATCGCAGTCATGAAAAAGTGCACCCACCAGAACCTCGTCCGTCTCCGCGAGGTCATCGACGACCCCGCCAGCAAGAAGGTCTATCTAGGTGCGTCTCCCGTCCCCCCCCATTCCGGTCTCACCCCTCCCCAGTCATGGAGAACCTCGAGGGCGGCGAGGTCAAGTGGCGCAGCAAGTCCTTCGACGAGCCCGTCCTCCAGCTCCCCCAGGTCCAGCGCATCCTCCGCGACGTCACCCTAGGCCTCGAGTACCGTGAGTCCCCCTTTCCCCTCTCCCCGGCACCCCCCGCTCACCCCCGTCCAGTCCACCACCAGGGCATCATCCACCGCGACATCAAGCCCGCAAACCTCCTCTGGACCCAGGACCGCCAGTCCGTCAAGATCTGCGACTTTGGCGTATCCCACTTCACCGCCGCCGCAGTCGCCGCAGATCAGGACCCCAATCTCTACGATGAGGCCGGCCTCACAAAGACCGCCGGCAGCCCCGCCTTCTTTGCTCCTGAAATCTGCCATACCCCCAACATCAGCTTCGACGATCCGACCCGACTTCGCCACGGCTCCACGTCCCCCACCCCCCTTCCAACCTTTCCACCTATCACGAAGCAGATCGACATATGGGCCTTGGGCGTCACCTTCTACTGCCTTCTCTTCGGCACCCCCCCGTGGCAGGGGCAGACAGAGTTCGCCATGTTCCGCGCCATATGCAACGACGACTTCCATATACCCGATACAATGTGCAGCGACCGTGTTCCCACCGGCGGCAAGCGCCGCGGCCCACAGGGGAAGCACATCGGCTGGTGCGTCGTCGGCCTCCTCGAGGGCCTTCTTGAGAAGGACCAGGATAGACGCATCACCCTCGATCACATAAAGGTGTGTCTCTCCCCGTCTCCTTCGTCGCTCGTCCCCGACCATTTCCAGCGCATCCCCTGGATCCAAGAGGGCGTCCGAGACCCGGGCCGATGGCTCCGAGAGACCGCTCCCGATACACAGTCCCGCGTAGTCATCACGGACGAGGACACCAAACGCGCCCTCAAGACTGCCAGATTCTCATACCCTGGCTGGGTCGCCCGTATCACCAGCACCATCAAACGCGTCCCGCTGCCTTTGATCCCCAGCTCCCGCTCCGCCGACCCCGCCGCCTCTCATGCCAAGCCCGAGTCCCTGGGCCGCGCCCGCAGCTCCCGTGCCCGAGCCGCCATGGACCGCCAGCTGAAGCGCTTTGCATTTGGCAACCCCTCCCCCACCCGCTCCAGCACCCTCCCCGCTTCCCGCGACCACCGGCGCAACTCCATCGCCGGCCCTCCCCACGGCCAGTCCATCTCTGACCCGTCCAGCCATATCACAGGCACCAGCACCCGACGCTCTATGGCGATGCATTCCACCAGCCCCCGCACGTGGAGTACGCGACGACACCTCGAGTCCCTCAACCTCCCCGCCTCCAGTGCCTCCCTCACGCCCAGCCCCACCACCCCCGACGAGCCCCCGCTCGCCGGCGGCAGCCTCAAGGAGCGCATATCCCAGGTCATCCGCGCAGGCAGCGTCAAGAAGGCCGTCAAGGGCGTCACCACCCCTCAATCCCGGAGAGACAAACCCGACCGTCCCCCGCGAGGCAGGACGAGCGCCGAGACGCTCGATGTCTTGCGCCCCAGCGAGGAACTGGGCCTGACCCCCGCCATGCGCGCGTCCAGCTGGGGGCCCCCGTACGCCACCTCGCCCCTGGATGACGACGGTGGAAGCTTCGACCGCACCGTCTCCGAGGCCGGCGGCCCCGTGCAGGACTTTTGCAGGAGTGTCGTGCGCTTCGGCGCGGGCGGGTACGTCGAGGCGCCCGCCGCGGGCATGTGCCAGCCCATGAGCACGCCGGGCGCGGGAAGCAGTCGCGCACCGCCCGCGGGCATGACCCACAGCGACTCGTCGAGCGGCGGCGCGGGCATGACCCACAGTGACTCGTCGAGCAACAGCACGGCGACGACGACGATGACGAAGCAGCAGCAGCACGGCGACGCGAGCCGCCCGCCGCGGGTGACGAGCCCGCTCGCCCGGGACGGCGAGTCCGAGGAGGAGCTGTCCAGCGACGTGTTTGACGAGAACGAGCCGGACGACTCGTCCGACGACGACGTCATTGAGCTTCGCAGTCGCAGGCCCTCCGCGGTCCTCTCGCGCTCTGCGAACGCGTCCCCGCTACGATGATCACGCCCGGCGCGTCCCCCGAACATGCTCTAGATCCCCTCCCATCCTGGCATCCTCATGTACACCTTAGAGTTTCGCCCACATCACACATTGTTTCACCAATGATTATTGCTTGGATCCCAATAGAACTATTAGTAGTACCGTATCCTGTATATGTACAGAATGAGTAGAGGTGGCGCAGAGGCCCCACCTAATTTATTGAGACAGTGGTAGAGCACTCGTGGATACACGTACAAAAGCAGCAACGATCGTGGGTGAAACATCTACATACAATATTCATTAGACTCATGACGGCATGTTGACGCGCCGCACAACGTCGGCGCCCCCGAGCAGCAGACGCCCGACGACGGTCCAAACCGCGTCCGACTTGCCATTCGCGAAGCCCTCCCCCGCCGCGTCCAGCGCGTGAAACGCCGTCCAATACGCGCGGTCCTGGTACGTCGGCATGCCGGGCACAGCATATGGAGCCGCAGGCGACAGCGCGAGGAACACCACGGTCGAGAAGACGAACCCCACAATGACAGGCGTCGCATACGCAGACACCGCGTTGTCCGACTTGTTGTAGAAGTACGTGTTGTATATGTTGTAGAACCGCCGCCGGCTCGACGCCTTCTTCTGTGGCTGTGGCTGCGGCGGCGCTTTGGGTATCTTCTTCGAAGCCGCGACGATCTTGTCGAGCACCAGGCATTCGGCGCCCAGCTCCTTCTTGAGCGCTGCCCATTGCTCGACCGCTTCGACAGAGATGCCCTCGGGAAGCGGCTCGAAGGGGATGGCCGCGCCCTTGTGCCATTGCTTGAGGGTTGCCTCGGCCACTTTGAGCTCGTACCGCATTGACGCCTTGGCCCGGGAGTAGTCCTGCGTGGAGCCTTCCAATGCCTTGGCGAGAGCCTGACGGCTGAGCGCCTGGTCATACGATGGCGGCGCATCCCGCGGTGTGGAAGGCCTCGGTGTGGACGGCCGTACGGTCGACGAAGAAGACGCGAGCTCGTCGTCCGAGTCTTGCGCAGGAGCACGCTCAGACCCTGGTTCCGGGTCTGTTTGTGCCTCGGAAGATGCCAACACGGGTTTGATTTCTGGCTCTGTCTGTACCTCGAAAGATCGCTGGTCGGGTTCGGGCTCCGTTTGCACCGACGAGGTAGCGACAGAAGGTTTCGGTTCTGGTTCGGTCTGTGTCGCCAAAGAGGCCACGAACTCGGATGCATCGTGCTGGGTATATGCATCCGAAAACTCCTTGGTAACTGTGACTTCGACGACTTGGCGTTTGCCTGCGCCAGCGATTCTCTACAAGTCAATTGAGTAAAAAAAATCGGCGTGATAGCTGGCGCCCACGCACCCGCTTTTTCCGCGTGATAATTGTCTGAATCATCTCCTCTCCGTCAGTGCCCGAGTCCTCATCTTCATCATCCTCTTCTGCTTCCTCTGTGACTGCTTCCTCTTGTCCCAACGATTCCCATCGATTCATAAGTTCAGCGCCCAAACTCTTGCTGACGCTTCCGAATTGGCTGGTAGTCGCACTAGGCCCGTTGCTTCCTGCATTTTCGCGGGTCCTAAGCTCATCCAAATCGAACCGCAGCCTGTCAATAGTCTCCTTTAGCACGAGATTTTCTTGCTTCTGGTCCTCGAGTTCGGTCTGAGCTTGGCGAGCAACGGCAAGCTCCTGCTCCGTGACCAGATGTGCCGCCTCGAGGGCTTCGCGTTGCTGACCCCATTTCTGGACTTCCATTTGATGCAACTGTGCGGTGTCTTCGAGCTCCTTTCTTTCTTGATCCTTTCGGCGGAGGGAGTTTCGATATTTCTCCGATTCGGCTGCACAAAAGCGTGAGCATCGAAACACGAGTACTGTGCCCGTATAAAAACATACCGCACTGTTCAGCATACTGCTTCTGCAAGTTTTGATATAAAGTACGCGAACTATCCAGTGTCTTCTGTAGCTTCGATAATTCCGACTCCAACACTTGGATCTGCTGAATATTTTGTCGCTGCAACGGACGCATAAGAAACGCGACAAATATTTATCAATGATCAGCCCGACCTCTTTGCTGCGCAACTCCTTTTCCTCCCGCTTAGTAGCCGTCAGTTCACTCTTTATCTCGTCCAGCTTCCCCTGCATCTCCTCGATCTCGACCTCATGGTCTGCCAACCGATTTTGCAGGGTTCGCTCGGCTTCCATTAGTCTGCGGGCGAGTTCTTGATTGTTCTTCTGTAGTGCTTCCACACGGTCATGTGGCGCGAGCGAGGCTACCGAAGAGGAGATAGAGCGATCATGGTCCATAATAAGACCCATCGACAACCGATGTGTCTCGTCATCGCTGTCCCCATCTGAATCCGAGTCATGTGGACTGGGCATTGGAAGTGAAGATATACTCTCAGCCATGTCTTCGACTCTGGAGGGCCCAACTGGCGAGTACGCGCCATCTCGCTCTGGTGGGGGAGATACCATGCCATTACCCGAGGTTACATCGTCCACCTGAGGCGAGTGAGAGCCGAAACGGCGCACAGCATGATCAAGACTGAGGTTGGCGTGTGAGTGAGCCCTGGAGTGCGGACGGTTGGGTAATGGGGGAGATGGTGACTCGGGAGAATAAGTCATAGGAGACGTCGGTGTGGAAGGAGCACGCGTTCGAGGACCGGGACGCATGTGCGGAGAAGGGGACTGTAAAATTCTTAGAAACAAAATATAAAGAACTGCGAGAGCGCACCTCCGAATCGCTCATCGAGCCTCTGCGGCTTCCGGCATCGCTTATGCGCCTGTTGGCAGGAGCGGGACGCTTAGTCCAACTGGAGGGAGGGCCGGATAAGGGTGTAGAGCGCTGTCTAGACTTGGCTTCGAATGGCGATTCCGGACCTCGAGCACCAGGCGTTCTAGGTGCTTGTCGCAATACAGAAGTACTATTGGAGTCGGTGCTTGACGAGCGCGAGTCGACACGACGCCGATGATCTCGCTCCTCGTTTCGTCCACGGGTCGTGTCTTCTTCATCTGCGTCCGGGGAAGAATTCTCAGAGGAGCTTTCTTCTCCATTCTTTGCCGTTGCGAGTGCTATGAAGCCAAGCAACAGCTCAGGTGTCACTTCAATACCAGGGTTGTCTTGCACAAATTCTGCGACCTTCTGCTCCTCGACCTTGTCCAGTACTTCAACGCCATATCGAGATGAGAGCTCGGCTATGACTTCTGGGAGAGAATGAGCGGGAATAACGGGAGTTTCTGCGTTGTTAAAATGGGCTTCCGGGTGGTTTGTGAATATGTCGTTGATCTGCTCCTCGAGGTCGGCGATGGACTCGCGCCTGCGGCCATATGTTGCCTGTGATCGAAAAGAGACGCGACATTGAGCGTCAGTGGTCATAGTGGGGTAGAAGAGGTTATGGGACTTACCATGTTGCAACAGTGGCCGGGAGCAAGAGGCGTATATTTGGCACAAGACAAATTTCAGACTCCGATAGTTCAGCAACTATTGAGTCGCCGGGAAAACGTCTATACAGTACCATACGCACCCATAATACCATACAACGTGTGTTTCGGGCATGTCCTTGAGAAACGGGGCAGAATTCTGCTGTTGAGCGGCACGGTCATAAATAATTCTAATTAATGTTCTCATGAATTTTGCACTGTCTATAGTGCGCCAACCGTGCATGCCATCACGCTATTTTCCACACAGCTGCATACCCATTCTCCATTGCTGAACAGCTTGCAGAGCAACTGAACATCTTGAGCCACGTGGCCACGGTATGTACAGCTATGCTTCGCCAGCTCCTGCTCTTGCCTGTGTAGCCACCAACAAGTTCTATGCCCGCTTCATGACTTTCCGCTTCACTCAATCCACTGCTCCAAATGTAAAACAAACTAGACAACCTCTAAGTACAAATTATTGACGGTAATTCTTCAGTCCTCTGACAAACTGGAAAGCGTGCTCTGCTACTCGTTTCTCGCTTCCAGAGCTTGCTTGTTCTAGAGCCCACAAATGCTCACCAAAATACCGTTCATGATCTTGTCACGCGTTCTCCAAATGATATGTTCTCTCGAATCCATCCTATCATCTCTAATGCGATGTTGTGGGTCGATGATGACTGCCAGACAAAGGACAGTCGCCATAATCGACCCAAGCGCCGTGCTAGCACTGTGGCAGAATATGATCACCACTGCGCCAACCACTAGTTCTCAGTGATCATATCTTCAGAGTGAAACACATCGCTTACCCTGTAGCTTGGCCGCTTTCTCTACACTACTTCCACCAAGAAGAGCTCCCGTCATCATACCTGGAATCGAAATTATGCCGGTAACGCTGCCAAGTCACTTTCTGGCTTGGACCATAGCGTTTGTCTCTGATACAAGGTATGCGCACCTCATTTGATTAACCACGGGAGCTAGTGCAATAAAAAGTGCTTGCTGGGCTATAGGCATGGCAGCCTCTATTCGCGAAGCGCCAAATGCCAGGTAGGTTTCGACCTTGTCCCGATTCTCCTGGACTTCTTTAAGTACCGCCATTAAAGCTACTGCCACGCCAGATATCGTAGAACCAACAAGCATGCCGACGATCGGAACTGTCGTGATGGTCATTCTCCCCACGGGGATAATCAATTTACAATGACGATACACTCACGGTACTGCTCAGGCTGCCAGAATGGCTCTACCGACATGATAAAATGTGTTGTTATCAAGGATATTGGAACGGTAGAGACCAACATTGCGAGCAGGACGGTCAGAAACTACATTGAAGGTCTTGAGCCACGCCTTGAGCAATCAGTTAAAGTAGACACCTACCATGTACGAGTGTCGGCTTGAGGACCCATTCAAAACGATTTCAGATGCACCGAGTAAATTGAGCAAGCCTGACATCAATGACGTTCCGTAGACCCTACATTACATTCTTCAATGGAGGTTTAGGCAACGTACATGCTATTCCAGCGACGGCCCAGGGATTGTTAGCTTGAAACACGCTTCTCAACAGGAGTGCCATAAGAGCGAGCTGGAAAACACATCGTGCGGCGGCTATGACCAGTGATACGCCAATGTTAAGGCCGAACACAAGGAAAAGAATTGCATCCAACGCGATAAAAGAGAATGCGATGGCCATACTGAGCCATGTCAGGTGAGTGTTTGATCCTGAGTCGGACTTGGAGTCCATCCTTGAGGTCTACTAAAGAGAGAAGATTCGAGAGGGGGCGAATTGCTGGCCTGCAGCGCTAAATATTTCAATTCACGAGAACACGAAATTGTTTATACATTCCTCAGGGCTTCCTGTTTGGGAGCGTCGAAGCCTTTTAATTTATGTAAGCAGTCTTAGATAATTAGCCTGTTTTGTCACGAAGTTCGTCATCGCTTCAACTGCTGCTTTGGCCTGTTGTTGACGCACTTAGGCTTCTCTTGATTGATACCCAAATGACTGACGAGTTCATTGATGACGGCGACATAACAATGGAAGTCGACGATGATGAGGGCGCTGGCGAGCCTGGGGAGTTTGAAGTTAGTGGTGATCCAAGTGCGGAGGACTTTGGAGAAGAGATTATCTACGAGGACTCTTCTATCTCACATTTCGGAGAACATCAAGGCTCTGTGTTTACCGTCGCAGTCCATCCACTCCAGCCATTAGCTGTCTCCGGTGGCGAGGACGATCTAGGCTACATCTGGAACCTGGAGGATGGTGAGGTTGTGGTGAAGTTAACGGGCCATTCAGATAGTGTGACGAGCGTGGGTTGGAGCCACGACGGTGAATTAGTTTCAACAGGAGGTATGGACGGCAAGGTGCGGGTGTGGAGGAGGGTCAAAAGGGCTACAACAGAAACCGAGGATGCTTGGAAAACCTGGGAGTTTTTGACCGAACTTTCTGGGCCCGATGAGGTTATGGTGAGCCATGTGTGTCTAACACCCACGATTGTGACATCATATACCGTGATCAGTGGCTAAGATGGCATCCCAAAGGCTCAGTATTGCTGGTTGGCTCGAATGATTCGACAGTATGGCTCTGGCAGTGTAAGTTCACCCGTAGGATGGGAATCTCTGTCTACAATGCTCAAGATTGGCAGTGCCATCTGGAAATACGATGCAGGTGTTAGCCTCGCATATTGGCCCCGTGAATGCGGGTGGATTCACACAAGACGGTAGGTTCGTTGGTCTTTTCTGTTCTGCACAATCTCTAACAGTTATGCAAGGCAAAAAGGTGCTGACGGGTTCAGAGTGCCTCTTATTGACAACTCCTACCTCCGACGCCCCTCTCCTGAAGCTAACGCCAACAGATGCGCGGTTTGCGCTTGAGGGTGGCATAACCTCGCTAGCCGTAAATCCGTCTAACACCCTCGCTGTTGTGGGCGGCGCAGATGGCGGCGTTCGGGTTGTCTCATTGAGTAAGGGTGATGTAGTAGGCAGTCTGGAGGGTCATAAAGAGGCCGAAAGTATTGAAGGTGTCGCATGGATGGAGTTTGCCGGCACAGAGGTTGCTGTAACCGGTGGAACGGACGGAAAGGTTTGTGTGTGGGACACAGGAACTATGCGGCTACGAACTACACTAGAGCACTCAGTAAGCGCCACATTTGTCTCACTTATTTAACCTTACTGTTGTCCTAGGATGCGGTGACATCTCTACATCCACACCCAGCGCCCTCATCGTATCTTCTCACAACATCCAGTGCTGATGAGACGCTACGGACGTGGGACGTACGGACAGGCGAGCTGGTGCGGGAGCACAAGGGTCATCACGGGCCGATTTTAGGGTCGTCTTTAGGGACAGTTAATGGGAAAGTGGTCGTTGTGAGTGCAGGGGACGATGGTATGTGCTTAGTTTTCGCAGCAGAGTAGTAGATATTGCGCAACGAAGCAGTATGATCTGATATTATAGTAATATTGATCTATGGTCTCGGCATATCGGCAGGAGACAATGACCTCCATCACTGCAGAGGCAACGACACTCTTGTCGCAGCTGTATTCCGACAAATCTTCCTGGGCGAGTCTGACGGGGTTCACGCCCCCCTCCGTCGGGTTCGACGACAGCAACATGCGTCGCCGCTATCTCGCACTTCTCGCGCTGCATGCGTCGCATGCTCCGCACTCCGACGAGCAAGAGTCGCTCATTGCATATCTACTCGACGAAGAGACTCGGTATCATCAGCACTTTGATAATTACCGTACCTCCATCTCTCTCGCAGCATACCTCAGCGCGACACGTGTCCGCAAGCCCAGCTGCCTCTGGGGGATCTGGGTGACCCGACAGACTAATTTTGATGCATCGAGATGCGTGGATGTGCACTACATGTACTATGCGGCAGGCTCGCTAGACGGTGCGGAGTCCTACGTGCAGAACTGCACGGACATTAGAGAGGTGGTGGGAGAGGGCGAGGGCAGAATGGGGTGGTGGTTATGGATGCTCGAAGACCATGGAGGTGACGAGGCGAAGGCATTGGAGGCTTTGAAGAAGGATGTTTGTGCACGCATAGAGCATGATCGCAAGTATGGCGTGACAGATGATGCTGTCCAGGCGTTCGTGGAAGGGTCATGGCGCGGGGACACACAGTCATGGTCAGAGTCGTTGCTCCCTGAGGAAGTTTGGTCTTTGCAGTGACCAGGAAGAAATCAGAAAACCGGTGGCAGGCAGTTTCCGTCTGTTCGGTATGAACTAGTATCTGTGCTATTCATGGTGCAGCGTACGTGCAGTACTTACAGGTAGCCGTGATCACGTCCACATCAAGGAGCCATATATGGCCTGATATAATTTGGGTTTTCCAACAAAGGTACTGTAAATGTAAAGTCTATCGCACGAGTCTTCAATTCCCTAACAGCCTGGAGTGCTCTTCGCCGCCTTCTGGGTGTCGTTTCCAGAGCTTACTCCAAAACCCACTAACGCCCGCCAAAACGCCACTCACGATCTTGTCTCGCGTTCTCCAAATAAGGTGTTGTCTCGAGTCAATCCTGTCATCTCTAATGCGATGCTGTGAGTCGATAACTACCCCCAAACAAATGACTGTTGTTATGATCGACCCCAGCGCCGTGCTGGCACTGATGCAAAACATTATAACCACTGCGCACATTATTGGTCAATATGTCTATACCGACGACTTCGCTTACTTTGTAGCTTGGCGGCCTGATCAACGCTACTTCCACCAAGAAGAGCTCCGGTCATCATGCCTGGAATTGCAATGATGCCGATCACACTGCAGGGACCTCTCCAACTTAGACATCACAGCCTTTCTCTTATGCACGGAAGTGCGCACCTCATTTGGTTAACCACAGGGGTGAGTGCGATCAGGAGGGCTTGTTGCGCTATAGGAATAGAAGCCTCTATTCGCGAAGCCCCAAATGCCAGATATGTTTCGACCTTGTCCCGGTTCTCCTGGAGCTCTCTTAATATGGACGTTAAAGCCACCACCATACCGGATATTGTGGAACCAGCAAGCATACCGACAATCGGAACTGCCGTAGAGGTCGTTCTCACTGAGTAATATCAGTCAAGGATGAGACTCACTATATTGTTCAGGCTGCCAAAATGGCTCCACTGACATCACAAAGCGCGTCGTTATCAAGGATATAGGCAGGGTAGAGACCAACATGGCGAGCAGGACGGCAGGAAACTGTATGAACCATCCGTGGGCCATGATTATTCTGAGAAATGCGAAACAGAAACGCACCATGTTTGTGTATCGCTTCGAGGACCTATTTACAACAGTTTCAAACGCACCGAGTAGATTGAGCAAGCCTAGTCGCGTTAAGCGGTTCGTGTCAGCTCCTGCATCCCATTCTGAGCTGTGTCGAACAACGTACAAGCTATTCCAGCGACAGCCCAAGGATTTTGGGCTTCAAAAACACTCCTCAAAACGAGTGCCATGAGACCGAGCTGGATAACACATCGCACGGCGGAAGTGACCAGCGACGTTCCAATTTTAAGGCCGAACGCAAAGGATATAATCGCGTCAAACGCGATGAATGAGAATGCGAGGGCAATGCTAGACCATGTTAGATGGGTATTTGAGCCTTCATCCATCCTGGACGTTATGTAAAAATGTGGTACGGATCCGCGACAGCCAATCAGTGGCTTACTAAATATACCGTATCTATTATAAACCACAATATTTGCAACGATGGGCGAGTAGGTATACAAGTACATGCTTCATACTATTCAGGAGTTCCCCTTCCGGATTACTTCGGCCAATCTTCTGAGAGCTTCACTGACTTGTTCTTCTTCCAGGAGACTAAAAGAGGCCCGGACATATGCAGTCTTGCCACCGTTAGGTAGGAATACAGTACCTGGCAGAGCGAGGACACCATTCTCCAGGGCCTTCGTGCGTATGAGGGCCTCGGAGTCGCCGCCATCAGCACCTTGGGAAGAGATACGGAGCTTAAACCTTGCAACAGAAACAAAGTTGAGCTAAAGTTGATCGCCAGAATAGGATACTTATTCTTCTCACCAGAAAAACATTCCGGCCTCTGGGGTGTCCCAGTCAGCCAGTCCATCGAGATGCTTCTTCATAGCATGTTCAAACACATCACGCTTCGCGCGGTAAAGCTCAGAGACCTGCTCAGTATGCCGCCGGAAGCCGTCGTATCCCCAGGCGCACATGAGGGTATGAGTAATGGCTTGGGTCAATGATGAAACTTGCAGGTTCGCGGTCGCAGTATGGGCATCAATTGCGCGGAGCAAGGGGTCGGGTCCACTGACAGCACCGATTCTGATTCCAGCGCTGAGGATCTTGGAGAAACTATCAAAGCGAAGGACATGACCCGCACGTCCCTCCCCCTGCGCATCTAGGGCGAAATACGAGGATGGACGGGGACGCGACCCAAAGTACAAGTAATAATAAGGGTCGTCCTCAATAATGAGAATATGGTGTGCTCGAGCGATTTTCAACACTTCGAGGCGCCTTTCCAGACTAGCCGTCATTCCGGTAGGGTTGCAGCCATACTGGAATTACGGGTTAAATCCTGGCGGGGATATATCCGCGAAGAACTCAAAATGACGCACAGGGACAGTGTACAAGATACGTGGTTTTTTCTTTCCAGCAGGCCAATTATCCAACGCATTGCGTAAAGAGCTCGCTGATATACCATTTGCATCGGTTTCGATCTCTGCCAAGAGAAATAAGTGCTTCTCAAAAACCAGCTATCTGGATACGAACTCACCAATGAGACCACAATGAAGTGACTGGAAAATTGGGATGACACCGCTAATCAGGTCAGAGCCGTGTATGAGCGATGTGAATCCTGCTTGAACGGCGAAAGATACTGAACATACGCGTACACGGGAGACTCGACGAAAACGGAGTCTCCATCATTAATCAAGACATGAAAAGCCTACGTGCGACATTGAAATCAAATAACATTCCTGCGAAGTATTCGACCACCAACCTTGTACAGCAAGTCTTGACTCCCAGCTCCAATACTGACCCGCCAACTCGGGTCCTTCTTACGTCCATGTGAGATTTCTTGAAGACCTGTCATCCATGCCACCAAACTGGGTAGACCGCTGGTAGCCGAGTATTGAAGCGCCTCGGACAGAGAGGGCCCTGTGACGGCGTACGAGACTTCTGTACTTGGCTCCGTTGGCGATCGTGCAGTAAAGGAAAGAGAAGTGATGGGGAAGGTGTTAGGGTTGGGCTTCCCGGCAAGGAGAGATATCATATTCGGTCGCTCTTCCAAGGGAAATAGACTGCGAACTAGGCAAAATATTCAACTTGCTAAGAAAGTACAGATGGTTGTCATGTATACTTGGGCTAGGACGACGTTCCTTGATAATGGAAACATGGTGGAAGGTGAGCAGGATGTCATGTACCACTATAAAAGAACTTTACCTTGGCGAGTGTTGACAGAAAAGGCGCATAATACTCATCGGGATAAGAAGATGCTTTGGGTGGGCTTTCAACATCTGCACCCTAGGGGTGTCTCTATGAGGCGATAAGCTCGATAAGACATAGTAGTCACAACAGACCGCGTCGGGTGCAAGTTCGTGGTGAACGGAACTTTGAGCCGTCATTATACGTTGAACTTGAAGTGCTGAATCTATGCAATCTACCAGTAAGTACTAGCTATAAGCTAGTATCGTACACTGCAATATACGTTTTTCATACCTACAGACCCACAGTATTGTTGAGATAGGCTTTCCAGAACTAGGCACGTGTGAGAACTCGTGCGACCCGTTCGCGTAGTTGTGGCGGCTTCCGCCCAGACTCCATGTTTAGTTCCTCTTTACCTGGCCACTCACCAGTGGTCTCAGAGGAAAACACTTTCTAAGCAAATGGCCTTTTGGACGCTGTCAGGCGCGTATATTTTTCGAAAGGAGTCAAACATTTGCCGCACGTGGTCAGAATCAGTAAGTTGGATATATTAACCAATAGGTACTGTAGTCAGCATCGAGACTCGGAGGGCATGTCATGGCACCGACGAATCCGGGGGACACTAATCCACCTCCATGCCCTACTCATTAAACACCAGCAGACGGGCACTCTCCAGGAGATTTACCAGCCCCATTCTTGGGGGGCCCAATGGGTTATTTTTTGGGACTTCTCGGTTATTTTCGGGACCTCTTCCTTCTCAAGTATGTAGCCCAAAGTTACCTGACTGTCGTCATCGGACTGCACTCGGTTCTTCGCTTTAGAGCTGGCGAGTCTGGCTTTCTGGCCGAGTCTGGCTCTCTGGCTGGGTCTGGCTTTCTGGCTGGGTCTGGCTCTCTGGCTGGGCCTGGCTCTCTGGCTGGGTCTGGCTCTCTGGCTGGGTCTGGCTCTCGTCCTTTATCTCTGGCTGGGTCTGGCTCCCGTCCTTTACTTCCTGCAGGAGGGAGGGAGTCCCAAAGTCTAGGTGAACATCTTCCATGCTGTCTTCAGCTGTTGCACCTTCGATATCCGGCTTTATGTCATCGATGGATTCTGGCTGGCCACTCCGTTCAGGGGAGGACCGACTTCCATCAGTCTCGAGATTAGTCCTTGCCCTCTTGGCAGGGGGTTCGCTCTCTTTATTTTCCTTGGGGAGGGACGTCACAAACACAACTTTTGGGAAAGCCCTAACACATTACCTTGTCATTGTCGTTATCCTCATTATCTGAGATTAGGATGACCTCATCGTCATCGGCTGGAGAGTTACGCTTATTATTGGGGTTTCGTATAATGCCGGTAGCTCGCAAGAGATCTGGGGCCAAGGTAAAGTCATTTTTTCATTGAATGAGACAACGACAGACCTAGGCTCTTGTACTTGAAAAGGAACGTCACGTATGGTCCGGGATTGGCGGCATCATATGGTGCGGTAGTCACTGCTACTGTGCGGGATGCAGAGGTTCGTTGGCTAGGGCCATAACTAGAGACCGGCGTGTTGGAAACCCTTTTAAAAATGGTCACATGGACACCGTTACTTACGAGGTGCAATGACTTCCTAGCTTTTTCGCCTTTTCGTGAATGATTCCTTGTTCTTTAGCCTCATATCCTTTAAACGGGACTTCATCCCCAAGCTTAACGCGTGATATTTCAATCTTCGTCGAGCTCAGCGAGCGGCAAAAACGATGGCGCGACATTTCAACCCACTTTTATCGTGCCCATTTGGGGTATCTTCGGGTCATTTTTGTTCGCAACGGTGTCATCGTCTGTTAGAATAGCCGATTGGATCAGAATAAGAGATCAAAATTTGAGGCTTCCCTGTCAAAAGAAGTGTTGAGAATGTGAAGGGCTTTAGTCGACGGGCGCTGGTCTTAACACCCTTGCGCTCCACTGGTTTTGATCGACCAGGGCGCATAATAGCGGAGGCGACGTCGTGTCCATCGATGAAAATGTGCCCAGACGTAGCGATACGCGCTTTACTGTCGTCTTTCCACCATACAGAGAAACTCTAGAAAAGCCTGAGTAGGAAGGACCATGAATGGGGCGCAGGACCGACCTGGCCAGCGGTGCTGGCGATCCAGGCGCTGCAAACCGTACCTGCTGCTTCTTCTTGGTAAACAGGAACATATTCTTCGTTGACGGTTATCCAAGCCGAATAGCCTCGCAGGGATAGGGTCATGACTGGTATTGGATGAGATGGTAGAAGGTATGAGGAAGGGTATTATTGTAAGAAAAAGGCAGGACGCGTTGTCGGGCCGCGTGACGACGCGTTACATTGTGCCAAGGAAAAAGCTTTCAAGGGTCAATATATATTGTTCATAGGCCTGCGTAGACCATGGCACTGTGTCCGAGTGGTCTAAGGAGTGTGACTCAAGTGAAAACTTGCCCTTATCAAGGGTCTTCTCATCTACGTTTGTAGGCAGGGGTTCGAATCCCCTCGGTGTCATCCTTTTGTCGCAGTCTGCACGTCAGATTTATTTCAGTCTTTCACTCCACTTTAGCATTATTTATTGTCGTATAATGGACATGCGTCTCTTTGCGGGCCTGCAGGTAGGGTTTGAAGCAGAATTTGCTCCACGCGGGGAAGACCTAGCCCCTCCAGTACTTGTAATTTGGGGTCTTCTGATCTAATTGGCAGCACAATCAGACGGATTGGCTTAATGTAAGTGGGCAAGTCTGCCCATAATCATATTTATCTTAGGAGCCGCAAATCTGCCCATAATCAACATTATCTTGCGCTGGACGAGCATGGCCAGCACGGCGCGTATAGGCTAGTCACTCGTGTGGAGGGAGCAGTAATTTATCTATGGTATCCCCTATATAACATGTTGATTGCGTGTGAGAGCGGCATGGTATAGAAGTTATCATACACCTAATGCATTCTTCCAATTTTGGCCCCCCATATCACTCAGTACCCTCTCCACCTCACCTGCCTCGACATTCAGAATTACTCTACGGTCTCCCTGCGGCTTTCGTGATGCCAGGACGCCCTCTTCGACGAGAATCGCACGGGAAGCTGCAAGGGATTCCAGGACCAGACACAGCTCAATATTCGTAGGCTTTCTTTTGGGATCATCCTCTCCGGTTAAGATGTTCATGTAGATGAGATGCTGATGCGTAACCTAAGTGGGATCGGCGTAAGAGTAGACCATGAGATTTAAATGACTAAACATACGTCCCCCCATCGGATCTCATCCACACCTTCTCTTTTGACGCACTTCAGCAGCGAGGCCAGCATAATCTTCTCATGCAGACTACAGTCCTGCAGGTATGCGGCCGTAGGGCTGTTTTGCATGGCCGCGATGACCTGCTTGACGTGCACAATTTGGACCAATGGTGCGTTAGTGGAGCGGATGAACTCTACTGCTCGTCTGTGACGTCCGGTAAGACCCTGCACTGACGCGAAGAACTGAGATAACATGCCTGCAGACATCAAGTATCCGGCGTGCGTCGCCGCTGACACTAGAGACTTTCATAGCGCCAAATTTAACAGCGTCCTGTTCAAATATTTGTGAACTCAAATTTGCACTGTCTAATCGTGCATGGACAATTTTCTGCAGCTGGCCAGTGTTGTAGGGGTGAAAGTTAATTCGGACCATGCCTGCGAATCTCCGGTGGGACAATAAGCAGGTGAATTAACAGTGCAAGTAATGCGACGACTCACCGAGCCGACTGCGCACTTTGCCACTCATCACTCTCTCAGGCAAGTCGTGAGTATTCGCCACGGCGATCACAATTAGCTTAGATTTGGATAAACTGGGCCAGTTGAAGAAGTTGTATATAACATCCTGTTTTGATGTGACCAGTTGATCAAGTTCGTCCATGAGCACGACGCTAAAGAGTTGGGGTCACTGGCATTCGATATTGCCGTGGGGGGACATACTAGGCGCGGCCGGGACCTGCACTCGCTCCTACAGCGAAATATTGGTTTAGTCTCTTGAGTGCCTCTTTCGAGCTAACCTCGAGATGACCCTCTTCGTCAACGTCATGGCCAGATACTGCCTCCCATAGCAATGCATATGCTGCGGAGGGCTCAGGGATCTTCAAGCCGTTGATTTCAACATAAGTGAAATGGTTTGTTTCCTGTGAATCAATTAGATTGTGAGATGATAAACGACGGACATGTGGGCTATACACTGCGTTCTGCCATTGCTCTTAGCTCCTTCACTACCGCATGGACTGTAGCTGTTTTTCCGGTTCCGGGTACACCGGAAATGTCTGTATACGATGCTCAGCATGGCATGGCAGTGCGTGGAACAGGCCATTTACAAACACAGCCGCCACTTTCTTCTTCCAGTAACCCTAATATTGCACCCATGACTTCAATATATTCATCCTCGCGGCACGGTAATGCATCAGGACGTGCACCGACGTGAAGAATATGCATGGCCCTCAACAATGGATCAGATGGTAAGTCTTGGAGGGATGTGGACCCATGCGGCACAGTGGATCGGACAAATGAGGGGACACCCTGGAAATGATGAGTTAAGTTAATGGAAAACGTCATAAACGCCGTTCCTTACTTGAGGCCGACGTCTCGCAGAGCGATGGCGTGCCCTGGGGGTGGTCGATGCGCGAGGCATATGTAGCGGTTGAAACGCGTAATGTCACGCATAGTCACATCGCGCATTTCAACCACTCCCTATTTCCAAGCTTCAAGTATAACACTGAATTTTCCTCATTCATTCTTAGCTCGTAGAGTGTCCTCCACGATGGTTGATGGCCACTCGACTAGTAAACCAGGTTGGAGGCTTCTAAGTTCTCTGAAGGCCGTCTACTACATGCAATTTACTCTTTGGCAGCAGCTTCACAGAAACCTTATATCCGATGCCGGCCATGTCGAGCAAAGTTTCCTGACACACGCGTTGGTTGCAGGGAACTCCGGCAGCACCAAGCTGAATGTGCCTCCTACATTATCGGTGTGAGTAAAACGAAGCAGGCGTCTAGCCATCCCGAGTCGAAACTATCTAGTCAGTAATCTGTTTCGTGTCGACCCGTTAAGCCTTAACCGCTTTCTAGGCACCGTGCTCCAGCAACCCGGGCCCAGCTCTACAAAGGTGTCAGACAAGGCACCCGTGCCCCCTTTAGAAGCCGACTCACATTACCGGACTACAGAATGCGACCTCTGTGGAGAGAAAGTGATCCTTCGCGAGAGTCTCAACGGAAATCGACTTGAGACTCATCGCAACTCAAAAGGTTGTCTGAAGGCCCCAAACTTACTTCAGCTTCAAAGAACATGGATAGATGAAAAGGACTCGGAAAAGAATGCCGGCCTCCAGAAATATTTCAAACGAAGCGCGTCCCAGGCTAGTCTCGACAAGTCGAACCCGTTGTCCAGCAGTGACCGTACACGAAATGAATCGGTACCATCGGCATCATCCACTACTCTTGGGGAGAAATCAGAGTCTACGCATTCGAAAGCAGAATTGACGCCAGCCGACGCCGATCTAATGACCCTGGCCTATGACGTGTTATGGGCGTTGACGGACCTTCCTGATCGTAAAACTGTATCACCTTTATCCACTCCTGATCGATAACCTTCATGTTTGATATCTTTATTTGTTTTTACACATGTAAATGGTTTCTTAAAGAGTATGATATTCTACGGGTACAATACAAAGAGTCGGTAGGACAGTAGTACGATAGCATGGGTCAAGAAACCCTATATAGCGAGGGTACTGTATGTTGAAGTCCGGCGAAGGCCCGGGTACTCAGAACAAACCTTGGGGCTTTGGGCAGTTCCCAAATGTTGGCTCACTGCCGCCATTCGGTTCCATCATGAGCTAGAAAGGAAACAAAGATATGTATGTTGTAAAGGATACGGTATGTCTAAAGCTTACCTTGATCGTCTGTACAGTTGTAAAGACTGCAGCGACGGACCCAAAGAACATCATTGCAATGTCCGCCACCTTCTGCGACTTTGTTCGCGCGCATGCTTTGTAATGTAGCATGGGTGGGTAGACGTAACATAACGGAACACTGATCGAATCTGGGTCAACGATACATTATGAATAGATCATATTGTTTGACTTACCACGCAAATGAACCGACGAACGCGACAAATTTATCAAGGTCTGCAGCGCCGAGCCAGCTAATGAGTGTGCACGCGGCAACGACGACACATCGAAACGCGTTCTTTTCCCACTTGACTCGCGGATCAAGTTTACCGCTGCGTGTAAACAGTCCGTTCTCCATGATACGCACCGCGGGAAATAGCTGAAGTGGTATGGATAGCAAAATGGCCATAGAGTATAAGAATTGTACCTATGAGGTAGGTGAGAAAATGTAGCGATAAGACTCGCAAGCTGCATACCACTTGTACAAATTTCTGATCTTGAGGAAGATTGAGGAGGATGACCGTCTGCACGTTGCTTCCATACGCGGTATAAGCGAGGACACCAGCACCAGCGAATAGTACTATGAGTGGGTAATGATTGTAATCCCACGTTGGTTAGTAATGTGGAATCAAGACCGACCAGTTAGGAATATCATGACGCCAGTCAACACTCGGGGAAACTTGTGGGGTTCCCGCATGGAATCGGTGATAGGGATCACCTTCATATTCAAATGAACACAGCGCTACTACAGGTGACGAAGACCAACTCACCAGACCAATACCTTCAAAGCTGAACACAGCTGTCCTACACGCTTCCTCAGCATACAAGTTTCACTGAATACGAGGAACATCGCTAACCCAATCATCAATGCATAATCTTTGGGATTGAACAGTTTAATATCAGATACTCCGTGGCTCGCCAATAGAGCGAACTCATTGGAGAAGATATAGACAAGTCCAACCAGGATGAATGCGTCCGCGATGAGGGCTGTTGTACTTAGCTTGGCTAGATTCCGTACCATCGCCAACGGAAGGAAGACAACGAGCTGCGCAAGAATTAAATGCAAAGTACTGACGTAGGTAGCGCACTGGGTAATAGCCATTATGAAGGCCTGGAGATTGGATGCCACGAATATGATATAGGCGGCGGTAAACCCGATTTGAGAGATTGTGATAGAGGAAAGGATCGCGAATCGCATCGGAGTACCATATAAAGCGCCACCGATATCTGGTAGAGCAAACCTTTTAAGTCAATCCCAACCTGCAGAGCGAGAGGGGCGAAGAGTAGACTAGTTTCAGTGGAATGATTTGAAGATGTCTACTCACCTCCGAAACTTCCGCTCACCACAAGCTTGGTCCTGACTAAAAGAATGAATGACCATAGCGAAATTACGGCCACGAACACTAAAGTGATGGTCGAAAACAAAAGACCCCCGTTCATGAAAGCTTTGCCCAAGAATAAGACACCAGTTCCGATGAAAGATTTCAACAACTGCAAATTCACGATATCAAGCGGGGCTAGAGCACAGACTGGCCCAAGATAACTAACCATCAATACAGCTTGGGTTACAGTGGCATCGCCATGTTGTTCACCGGCGGCACAAGAAAGACGTCGTGAATGCCTGCGTCGCGAAGTACTCCTACCGCGTGCATGTTTCAATAAAGGCGACTGTTCTGTTGCCAGCGGCTGGACATGTGCGTCCACAAGGGTAGTTGATTGAGAGAAACCCACAGCATGGGACTGGGGATGGCCGTTCTCAAGGGTATTCGCTCGGAGCATAGCCTCGTCCACTTCATCCTCCTCCTCCTCCTCCTCCTCTTCTTCTAAATCTTCACCAGCCTATAGGGAGATAAATTGTTGATCGTTCAGAGACAATGGATACACCCACAAAATGGCCAAAAATATATAGAAAATCGATGAAATTGTTGAGCATTCTCGTCCTACCGTTCTCCCCATACTCCGGGTCTCCAGACTCTTGATCCTCAGCCCTCAGCAAAAGATAGTTTCGTCGAAAGCCTCCTGGCTCACGAATGTGCTCGAACGCAGGGTGTTTGTTGCCCTGAGTCCCAGAATAGGAAGCAGAGCGAGTGCGGCGAAGGACGGTATCGGCTTGCCATTTATATATATCGTGAGTAACATCACCTCCAGGAACATCATATGCAATTGGGAAGATCTCAGAGCCTTGGCGAGGGATGGAATTCGACGCTCCTGCGGCAGATCCAAAGGAAGTGCCGGGGAGAGAGGGATCCTCTGCACCTGGGTTGGAATAGACACGTTCATCACGAGATACTAGGTGACGCCCAATGACTTTAGCTTTCTCTGTGTCCGACAGTTCTTCAACCGTGGCTGGAGGCGGCGTGCCTTGGTCACGACGACCAAGCGGGGTTCGCATTGGGGACGAAGACATGACTGGGGGAGAAGTTACACTAGAGCTTTGTGCAACCAAGTTGCGTGGCGGAAGATCAAGGGGGGGAGGGTCAAACTGTGCTCTGAGGCTGCGAAGGTCCGGAGTACCATGCGGCGTACGCTCAAGCTCATCCTGGGGAGAAATACGTGGCCTAGCAATGGGGACAGGGCGAGAGGGCGACATCCCAGCTGCAGATTGGCCCTCTTGTCTATCTGCGGATTGTGAGTGAGAGGAGGACGCCATGTCGAAATGTGGTAAGCTGTGATTTCACCTAGGTTCGGCACAAGCCCCATCTCCGACTCAAAGTTCACGCTCCGCGAGCACCTTCGGGAAAGGGGCTTTACCAAGATGCCACGAAACAGGGCCGTCTCCCGCCGCCTCTACCACAGCCACACACTCTACTGCTGCACTCATTATAACAATCTACTCTCTTGAGCTCCCTAGCTAGTTAGAATTGCTTGATCACTGAGCAGCTGTCTTGTATCCCATTGGGAATAGTGGGGGCGGGCACAATTGTGCTATCTCAATTGTCTACGCGTACAGACGGCCGCTCTTTGGTTTTAACGCACTTCTATCATAGAAAACGTCTAAAACCTGTCACATCCACATGCTGCATCTTTAAAATAATATCTACTTGCCTATTATAAGGTTTTCTTCTGCTAGCTGGCGATCACCACCCTGTCTCTGAGTCGTCACCAACGCAGCAAAAATAAGACCAACCAGTTCTATATTCAGCATGCTTTTATCACAATCTCGACCATCTTTGTGTGATACCGGCAGGAAATCTCCCCAGGATACGTCGATGTCCATTTTTGCTGTACGCGCGTGCTTAAAGTCACCTGATGTAACGGACTGTCGACACCGTCGTGTGGAAAAGTGCCTGGTGCTGCCCCCACCGGTCACTGATCAGCAAAGTAATTCATGGGATCACTTTAAAACATACTAGAGGTCATTATTATAATTTTTAAAAAATTATTCTTGAGTGACTCATTCAACTATGTGCCTCACATGCCATTTGTCACTCACCCCAGAAGGCACATACATCATGACATAAGTAAATTGATTCTTAGCTATTTACACAGGACAAGTTGTCAGAATACATCTCTGTTTTGATAATCTAAAGAAACCTTGATGCGAGAGGTGTTGTGGCTGACGCAGCATTGTGAGGAGTTGGCCCCCCTAGCGTGGCATCTTGGTACAAGCCTCTCCTCTGGAGATGAAGTTGGAGCTTCAAGGCTTGCGCTAAACCTAACATGCACCATATTCCTGCTACCGTTAGGTATGCAGGTCTTCATGCAACAATTGTCTTAGGCTGTTTTGGAACCCTTCAAGACTTTGGTGTTATTGCTAACACTTCAATCTATCAGAACATGTCGTTTACGAGACTCGAAGAATATTAAACAATGCTGCAGCACAACTCCGGAAATAATTTAATATTTGTACCTTGGTTGCAATCCACCTAAAAACTAGTCCAAGTTAATACGGATGGAAGGCAATGTGTTTCTTAGCAGCACTGAACAATAAACTAAAAGACTGTAGGTTCAAGGACACTATTGGGGTCCAAGCGTATTCCAAAATCTAAAGGAATGTACTTAGCAGGTGAGTTTATAAATGGACTGCCCTGATAATCTACCAGCACACAGCAATAAAGTGAGAGGCAAAGAATAGAATCTAAAGCGGCTTTTACAAGTAACAGGAATTGACTTGTGAAAGATATTAACCAGGAAAATCAACTGATCAACTCTCTCGGGTATTGGAGTGCGAATGGCAAGACTATCAATTGACAGACTCACTCTGTAGAATTACACCCGGAGGATTAGTCTAGGTGGCTAAGCAGAAAAGTATCTACTTAACAAGGAATTAGACACTAAAGTAAGTGAATAACCCTAGCTGGGATTAGCAGCTTAGTAAGATGCAAGTCACACGAGTCACATGTAGGATAGAAGCAGTAGATTGCTAGATTGGATGATTATCCTAGGGGGTCAGAATGGCCTCCTTTTATATTGTAAATTACACAGGATTACGTAAAATGGGGAGCTTCTATCTATTAGGCGAGTGATGTCATAAGTAAATATTTGCGCAGCTAAAACACACCCTTGTAACTATAGTGGTGTGTTTGTGCAAGGAAATTAAGAATAGCTAGCCAATCACCTTCCCTGATTTGCACTGCTCAGCATAGCCTTACACAGCCCTATGACATCAAGGGTCCTATTTCAGGGGTTGTAGCATTGAGCTTGGAGGCTCATTGTCCAATAGGATTGATTGAATATACACCCTAGTTTTGGCTCTGCATATCATTGGGCATGTTGGAATTATAACAAGCTGGTTACGCGTTGTTTCCGCTTATGTAATCAAAGGCTTGCACGTACCAATTGTCAAGCCCTTTGTTCTCGCTTTTTCTTATTGTTCTACCTTCCTTTTTGTTCCTAAAACATTTATAAGTCTTTACACTCCATGTATGTAACCATCCGTTTGCCCCAAAGAGCTCACAGGACAAACACCCCATATACACTCTTGCATTACACTTCTCGTATTCTAACAGGGCAGTCTTGCACACAGCCTTACACAGCCACTATGAAGCAAGTCATGTGTCTGCTGGGTTTGAACTATATTTAAGTGTACAGGCTTGTGTAAGCTGCACCGGATATTCCCAATCTCACCAGCTGAGATTGAAAGAGCCAAAGTGTCGGAGTTGTGGGTGTTTGAGGACGTGCGGCTCTGAATTAGCGCGTTTGAGGATCGCTCCGGTCGGACTTTGAAATTGAGCGCCGATGACAAAGTTATGGACTCTCATGGGTTCATAGCCTTTGTCAAGCACAGTAAGGCAGTTTTGAGCCAAGGAGGTCAGAATAATTGGCGAAAAAATACACGAAAATTCAAGGAATATTCTAAAGACAGTTCCCCATCAAAGCTGCGTGTATTGGCTGATGTTAAGATGGGAAAAAGGTTTTTTACAGACTTTTTAATGCTTTTTTCGAGATTTTTAGACTAGAAAGCTAGAAAGATGGTTCCTACACATAGGCCCTCTGCCAAAATTTTGTTTTCCTCTGAGTAATTCATATTTTTTCCCACGAAACAAATTCAAACTTTTTTCACAGCACTGGCAATTATTGTTTATGTAGGCAGATGAGTAACTTGGTACTTCTGCGCAAACAACTGCATGGACCCAGTTTAACTCCTACTGTCTTCTTTGTTTTTGTCACTTTGTGTAGAATACTTATGTTAAGAAGTAGATTCACCAGAGGTGGGGGCCACAAGACCCCACTGTATAGTAGTGCGTGGGAACTGCCCGGCAGTTCCCCAGCTTAACTTACCTTGTAACCGTCACTACGTAGTATCAGAATCCCACAGCTTGGTCGATCTCTACTGCTCTTGTGATATCCACAAGGCTCTAAGTTTACTCTTTTACAACTTAGAGCAATGAAAGACTCTTACTTTATGCCTATGAATGCCATTTCTCCTGAAATGGTAGTTGTTGATATCTGGAGATCCTGGGCGGCACTTCGATGCACTGACGTGTCGCACTCGTGTAGACAAAGTGTTATGACTCATTTATTTCTTGTACCCAGCTATCCCCATTTTCCCTTTCACCACTCCTCCTCTATGTTTGCTCGATTTCGCCCTTCCCTTCCACCACTCCTCCTCTATGTTCACTCCATTTCGCCCTTCGCTGAATTCGCCAAACGACCATTCGCTACTCGCATCATTTGCCAGTAGGCACGCCATCAAACATGATCGACATCCTTTACCCGACGTGATAATTCATGTAAGGGCAACCCTAGCTGGTTGTGGAGGTCATACTACCACACAACTGACAAGGGGAAATACGAAGTATGTATAAATGAATAGAGTATACAAGAGAGGGGATTCTCACCTGACAAGGGGAAATCTGAAGAGAAAAGTATAAGGACCCCCAATGTCAGTGAGCCTGTATTATACTATGCTCCGCAGCCAGGGACAACACTCGGCACTTGCCATCAACCCTGCATCCCCCTGACCTCCCTGACCCTTGATTGACCCTTGATGCCACCTACTACACGAGTCGCTTGACTTCCGACACTGTTCCGAGAGTGGAAGTTGGAAAGTGGAGTGGAATTGGCAAAGTGAACAGAACTTGTGGAAGTTCTCCCAGAAGTGGAATCATTTCCCAAAGTGGAGTTGAAGATGGAATTGGAACCGGAAGTGGTGTTGGAACTTGGTGTGGTGTTGGAACTGGAAAACAGGGTGTCCCCTGACATCACCCCCCCTCTAGTGTGCTGCATCCTTGAAGCATGGGACATGAGGGATTGAAAGGCCAGTGAATGGATTGGGCGAGGGGCACCAGGCTGTGTCCTATAGAACTCATGGAGTTTGTCCAGAGTGGAGACATCTTGCTCTGGGACCCACAAATTCTCCTCATACCCATATCCTTCCCATTTCACCAGGAATTGGAGTCGTCCTCGCACGAACTGGCTGTCCAGGATCCGTTCCACCACATAATGCTCTTCCCCATCTACAATTTCCAGTGGAGGTGGCGGACTAGCCTTCCGACCTGGAATTGGGTCCTCAAGCGCAGGGAGTAGCTTCACTATGTTGAAAATGGGGTGGAGGTGGGACATGGACATCGGAAGTTGGAGGCGGTACGCATTCCGTCCAGAGACTGGTGGACAGAGGATTTGACTGAGATGAGCAGCAGCAAGAGACCCTGGCAAGAGTGTTTCTCCCAGTCATTGAGTCGTTTGTGTTCGTTGTTGGTGGGAATGATGCCCGGCAAAGGGGCTGTTTCAGTTCCTTCAGCGATGCGCAGTGCATCGATGAACATCAGTGCGGCCTTCAGTGAGAAGGACCATGTTTCCCAGTTCGTTCCATCGAACTTCTCAATAGTGGATAGGAGTTTCGAGGCTGTGGTGTTGGCCATGATATAGGTGTGTGATAGTGAGACTTTTGTGTGTTTTGTGTCAACGATTAGGTTAAGTTAACTTTGTAGGGAGCAGGGCCCATAACCTATTGTGAGAGCAACTTCTATAGGCAGCTCACAAACCTAGATGGCATCAGAGAAAGTCTGTAGCGCTGCTGTACAGTAGTTACATAATTTATACTAGGTTGGTGAGTAAAGAGAGATCGGTCATAGAAAAGAATAGGGGATAGTGAATGGTCAGTTGTCGTCTGGATTTCAACATTAGCCTCACTCCCTCCAAAAGACACATGTCAGACTGTGGTCCTGAAACCTCTTCATTGGGGTGATCAGATTACAATTATCAGATAGTAAGTATTGAGGCGATAGTGTATTTAGAATATAATTTGACAATACAATCTGTAGCTGGTACTTCATGTAATCCCTTTTGCAGAAGGAGGGACATCTCACAGCTCAAGCCCTTGTGTATCCGCTCTCCAATGGCATCCCACTGATATGTCTAACCTGGAACCTGAAGCTCTCAATCAGCTACCATCAATGGTCAAGAATCTGCACCACTCTCAAACCACCTCTTATAAATATGATCGTCATACAATGCTACCTTCGACTTTATCATGCTCATTGCTTCGTGTTTCAAATTTGCTTGGGCTCCCCAAACTACTGCACTATTAGCTGCAAGTAGCACAGGAGCCAAAAAGCCACGTTGCCTGGGCTCTCCTGAAAGTATATCAGTAAATGGTGACCCTGCTTGGTTGACAGCACCACTGTGCTGCATGTGCCGTGGTGGACACACATGATGGTCGTCAGCACCATAGGTGCACCCGCATGCCAAGTCTTTACTTGCATACCACAGTGTCTTTACCTGCATGCACGCAGCCTTTACTTACATTGCAAAAGGCATCTTACCAGCACACACACCCTCACCTGCACACATGGCTGTATCAACACACCCAGCAATTCCTACACACACGGCTTTGCCTATGCACATGGCATTCTGGCAGCTATACTTGCACCACACAAGCATCTGTAGGGGAATGGCTGTTCAACCAGCCCTAGTTCTTTTCTATCTGTCTTGACACATGTAAAAACACCTCTGAAGAATTAACAGTCATTTCATGCTGTTGATAACATTGGGGGAAACCTATTCAAACATTCCTCTATTTTTCTATTATTTTTCCCTATTTTCCCAAGGCTCCAGTGACCCAAACTGCCCCAGTTCTGCCCTTGCAGAGTTGTGTGTCCACCTACACCCACAACTCTGTCACGGAACTTCCATTTCAAACTCCGCCGGACACCTCGGCGGTAGCCCTATTTTTGGACCTAGGGTTACCTAAGCACCCTCAGGGCCGGCAGGATGGCTCTCTCAATGTTTCCAGCTGAGATCCAAACAACTGCCATATGCAGCAATAGCAGCTGTGCAGCCTGTTTGGCTACACCAAACAGTGGGGATCTTGGTCAGTCATGACAACAAGGCTGTACCAGGCTATGCTCAGCTGTGCTAAGCAGTGCTCTTAGTAATTATGGCTACAGAGCCCTGGTTGGCTCAGAACTGCTTACTCAGCTTCTGAGTGCCAAAAACATAGTTATCTGGAGATACAGCCTCAATGACTCAACCAAGCCAGGCACACCTTGGTGAGTCAGGAGTACATGGCTCAACCAAGCTGTGCTATGGCACATGGCTCTCTTCAGTGAGTCATTCCTGACAAATCAAGCTCTGATTGGTAGGAATCATAGTAGAATCACCTGGAAACAGCCAGTGCCTTCCAACACTTTCTTCCATCTTCCTCAAGCTTCTTCCCCCATTCCATTAATAGATAGAAGGTTCTACCTGCTTACTAAGCCCATGTACATTACAATATAAAAGGAGGCCCTTTGCCTGCCCTTTGAGCAATCAATCTACCCATCTTCTAGCCTACACATAGTGTTCTGCAAAGCCCGGCTTCAGCCGCGGCCTAAGCCGGAGCCGGGCCCCCAAAAGCCGGGCCGAGCCGGGCCAAAGCCATCCTGAGGCCGGGATCTAGGGCCCGGCTTGAGTTTTGAGAGCCCGAGCCGAGCCCTGAAGCCGCGGCTTTTGGGCGCTTACCTGGTATGCACTGTTCGGGTGGCCAGCGGCACTCAGGTAGCTAATTTGAGTATATCCTGTACTCTATTGGTTGAGTTTGAAAAAAATTTCTGTCTGCTGCTCACTGCCATGCCCTTGCCCCGTATCCAGGACCCCAGCGATGAGGACGAGGTTCAGCTGCTCCCTATCAAGAGTGCCCGTTCGGGCCGAACGCTAAAGCCAAGCGCCACACTGAAGGATCCCGATAATGTGGCCAATGTTCTTGGTCAACACAAGCATGCCAAGGTCGTGACTAAGGTGGTAGAAACTACTGACCAACATAAAAATAAAAAACAAAAGACTATTGTTGAGCCGGCCCTGGTGATCGAGCCAAATGCAAGGACCGTTGCCAAGCCTACTGATTTCAGTAGTACTGAAATGGTTATGAATAAGGAATCTGGCGGCATTACTGGTGAGTCATATCTTTGCATAGAATATTGTCTATCTATTGATCTAAGATTCAGGTACTCAAAGCAAGGCTACACCGGGGACTTCAGCCATACAAGATAAGATAGTCCAGGGAGCTCCGGCTCGCCCTGACGGCTGGCTCAAGGATCTAGATGGGGTAGAGGGCTTACCTGACACAGCGATCAAGTCCAAAGATCGTACTTTGGATACACGTTATTTTTTCGATAATCTACACATTGAGGAAGGTAAAAAAATTATTGACTGCAAATTGTGCCGGTGAGTCAGGTCTCCTCCGTGGCAGGCAAATGAGGACTATATTATTTGTAGGAAAAATGACCGACAAAAAATAACTTATGTATTTGAAGTAAGTACACTTCGCCGGCACATGCAAGCCTCGCACCAGGTAAGCCTTCATAATGAATTGTAGCTCAGTCTGATCTTCTTGGCACAGGCTCAATACAACATATGGTGTGAAAAAACAGGTTTTGTCAGCAAGCTTCCAAGCGCGATCAAGGAAGCAAAATCTAAAAACCAGCTTGTGACCGATCACTTTGGTCCCGCACCGAAACAACCCAAGGTACCGATGGTGACTTACTCACACAATGCTTTTAGACGTCTGGCTGTGCAGTGGTTAATATCAACAGATCAGGTGAGATCATGGCTTTGATAACAGCTATTATGCTCACCTTGGAGCCAAGCCTATCTCGGCATTCGAGCATCCCCGTTTCAAGGCTATGATCGAAATGGCCTCATGTGCCAAGGAAGGTGTCAAGCTCCCTGGAGCCAGGCCGACACGGATGGAGATCATCGATCTGTTCCAATCCCACCTTCGTGATCTCAAAAAACGATTTGCCGTGAGTCTATCATTTACAAGCCACATACATACAGTACTAAATAGTCTATATCAGGGTACATCAGTGAAAGGCTTAGTATCTGCGACTTGTGATGCATGGCAAGCCAGTAACACGGACGGCTACTTCGCAGTCACCGCCCATTGGATTGAGGAAGTTGAGGGGCTCCACACGCTGCAAAATGCGTTGGTGGGATTTGTTCAAATGAACAATTCCCACTCGGGAACTCGACTGGGTCAGGCCATGTTCAAGGTACTGGAACATGTCGGGATTGCGCACAAAGTGAGTGTGTCTCAGTCTGTGACACCTTGACTGACAACAATGAATAGCTTGGCTGGGTAACGTGCGATAATGCCACAAATAACACGACCATGATGGCCGAACTTGCCATCCGAATCAAAGAACATACGAAGGTACCCTTCGATCCAAAGGAACGGCGCATTCGATGCCTTGTGCATGTGATCAACTTGGCCACACAAGCCATGCTCAATGCACATTCAAAAACACCACACTATGACCCCAAGGAACCTGACAACCACCTACCAGAGACCGATACTTGGGTGCGTGACCCTGTAGGTCTCATCCGTGCTATTTGCGTCAAGGAGCGATCATCGGCAAAGCGCAAAGAGATGTACAGAGCCTTACAGGTACGCAATGATGTCAAGCGGCCAACTACGCTGCTCCTCGACATGGCCGTTCGTTGGTCATCAACATATGTTATGCTTGATCGGGCATACCGTAACAAACAAGTACTGTATCTCTTTCATCACTGTTCATGACTACACTGACATGTTTTGATCCGACAGCATGTCAATCGTTTTGTACTTGAACTCGCCCAGGAAGAGTAAGATCGCACAAAATCGACCACCCTTCTCAGCCTCGCACCAACTGCCGCTGAATGGGAGTCTGTGAAGGCTTTCCTCCAGCTG
This sequence comes from Gautieria morchelliformis, assembly GCA_015179125.1. Taxonomy (NCBI): domain Eukaryota; kingdom Fungi; phylum Basidiomycota; class Agaricomycetes; order Gomphales; family Gomphaceae; genus Gautieria; species Gautieria morchelliformis. Next base: position 271,576 of record WHVA01000073.1, read on the forward strand.
TTACGTGTAAGTCTTATGCATAAATGTATTGTTTTGTTAACTCATGCACAGTCTCCTTAGTTTGCAGATGCTGCTCAGCATGAGTTCTCAGCTGAGCAATACCCTACATTATACCTTGCACTCCCGGCACTTGAGGGACTCCACACAGCCTGGTCCAAGCGCCTCGTTTATAACACAGGGTACGACGCTTTCCAGAAGCCCCTTGCAGCCGGCATTGCCAAGATCGCCGAGTACTATAATCAGACCGAGGATTCGGATGCATACATCATGGGCATGGGTATGTATCCACTCATATTAAATGGCATCATGTCAAAATACTTATATCTATGGCAGTTATCCATCCAGAGTACAAAATGGCATACTTTGAGAAACACTGGGGTATGGATTTGACCGCTCGAGTCATGCAAACGGTCCAAGACCTTGTAAGTCATAACATATATACATATAAATATTAATTTTCTAACATCTTGTAGTTCAAAGAGCGGTGGGACCGTTTGCAAAGTGTCCGGTTGACCACCACAAGTGCCAGTCAGAAGCGTCGTGCGTATACGCTCCTGGACGCACTGAGCGGCGATGAGGATGAAAACCCAGATGACCCTGGGTCGGGCTCCAGCCAGTCGCAAGGGTTTGATGCCGAGGATCAGCCCTGGCTTGATGCCTTCCGGTCATATGTCCGATCCACCGAGCGGTTACCAGAGAACATGGGGCTTGTGGAATGGTGGGGGGTAAGTCTTATCTATATTTAGGTATACTTCCTTGATATTCAACTAATATCTTTCAGGTTAACCAGATCCGATATCCCATTTGGGTGTCGCTTGCATATGATTACCTTCCTATTATGGCGTCATCAGTCTCAAGCGAACGTGCCTTTTCAAGCTCGGGAATTACAATCACAAAACGGCGGAACTGACTCAAAGGAGATGTAGTTGAAGCACTCCAGGTCGTCAAATGCGGACTGAAGACAAATTTGATACTACAGGATTCAGCTCCGTCGTCTTCTTATGAGCTCGAATTAATGGACGAAGGTCCGGAGGTGCCTCAGACACCGGGAGAGGTCATTGACCTCTCCAGTGACTGTGAGCTTGTGGAGGGGGAGAGCGAAGTCGATATAGAATACGACTAGCTAGTTAAAACTACATAGAATTTCCACTTCGGCGTTGCATCCCCTCGGTCGATATTTCCCACTGAAGAGCCCCGGCTTAAGCCGGGCCAAGCCCGAGCCGAGCCCAAGCCGGCACTCAGGGCCCGGCCCTGAATTCTGTGAGCCCGAGCCGGGGCTTTTGAGCCGAGCCGGGCTTTGCAGAACACTACCTACACAGCTTGTGTGACTTGCACATCTTACCTAAGCTCCTAACCTGAACTAGAATACTACTTTTGCTTAGAGTAACTGTTCTTAGTTAAGTAGTTGTTTACTGCTTAGCCACTTAGCCTAACCCGCTGAGCGAAACTCTACAGAGTGAGGTTGGCAATCAATTTTCTTGTCAATTAGCACTCCAATACCCGAGACGAGCTGTTCAGTTGATTTGCCTGTTCAGCGACTTTCACAAGTCAAGTCAAGTTGTGTGTGAAAGCCACTTCACATTACTCTCTCGTTATTGCAGTGCATTGACGTTGGTCGACCCAATCCAATTACAAACTCTCCTGTGGAGCCTATTCCCTCTTTATTAAAAGGAATACTCTTGGACCCCGATAGTGTCCTTGAACCTACACACTCTTTTAGTTTATTGTTCAGTGCAGCTAAGAAACACATTGCCTTCTAGCTGTAATAACTTGGACTAGTTATTACATGGATTGCAACCAAGGTACAAATATTAAATTATTTCCAGAGTTGTGCTGCTGCATTGGATTGGTATTCTACTAAGTCGTGTAACGACACATTCTGATAGACAGAGGCATTAGCAATAACACCAAAGTCTTGAAGCGTCCCAAAACAGCATCACACTCACACCCTAGTTGAACCAATGTGACAGAGTCTGCATTGCCTATTGATAGGGCCTTGGAAGCGGTGGAGGGAGTTGAAGGCAGCAGTGGAGGAACATACAAGCTGCAAGACAGCCATAGCTGTTTTGGAACCTGTTGAACTAAATGTAAAACTGTGGTGTTAAACACAATTCTAAAGTTCAATCAGAGATTTGACTTTACAAGAACATGCAAGCTTCAAAACTATTTTAACGGAGAACCCAATTAAGAAATTATACTCCGGTGAACAATCAGAATCAGTATTGGTACAGGAAGTGTAGCAGTAGAGATTTAACTGAACACATGTAGTTCTCAGATTGTGCAATACTTCATGAGGTCAAAGAATGTTTAGGCATCCAAGGGTCCAGATACTTTAAGGGGAGAGCTGCTTAGAGTCTTAGGACCATGGGTCAAGTGAATTAAAGACAACAATAATCCCCAAGACATGAAAAGATAGTTCTGCACTTGAACTCTTCCTTGTTATGATATACGCAATTATATTATTTAAGTCATCCACATATGTAGAAACTAATAAAAGAAACAAGAAAAAGCAGAAGAATCTACCAAGGAATGGGAACGACACTCACGACAGATATTGACATGCGCAGATGGCACATGACACTCACGATCAAGTAGCTATCTTATCTGTAGATCAGATGAGATACAGGAATGAAGGCATTGGCCATGTGTGGCCGACCAGAGACAGCGTGCCTATCGACAGATGGCATTGGCCATGATGTCAACAGGCGCCAGGCCATAGGCACCAAGAAGGTGCAGGCACCAAACGCCGCAGAGGAGTATAGACTGCGCAGGAGCATCGGACGTCACAGAATGACAACAGAATGTTGTTCCAAGCACGTATGCTTGATCAGCTGCCCCATAGAAGAGGCACAGAGACAGCAGCCTCATCACCAAGAGTAGCATTCATGCTACACAAGAGAAACTTAATTTCTATTTTCTATTGAGCTCCATGACACGACCAGCTGATTACTATCTTAACATCATGTTGACAGGAGCTTTGTATAGTAGGTACAAGACTCTATTCCAAAGCCTAACACCCCTGTCATTATCCCCATCATTTCCATGGCTTTATGACTACAAGTAGTCACCCCTTTAGTTACACATAGTTTTTCAACCCATTCACCCATTATCCTGAACACTGGTAGTTATCACTATTATAGTATAATTAGCTACCACAAATGTACGAACTGATCATCCAGAATCTACTGTTTCACCCCCCGAAGTACCTGTAGTCTTGTTTGATAGCTACAGAGCTTAAATCTTGATAGTTTTCTCCAATTCTTCATTGAGAGTCTATTATTACTGTCTACTCTAAACTATCTCAAAAGTGAAGCCTTTTGAGACAGCTGTCCTCTAGATTGAGACCATTTCTTTATCGACGCGGTCACATGACCACCATCCACCAGTGACAGACGCACCCCACTGAGCTTAGTCAGCACAAAGCGACGGGACGAATATAGCAGTTCAGCTGCTAAGCAATAGGAATTTTTATCAAGGCATATTAATCTGATATTTAATCATAAAATTCCTCAGTTCAAGTAAATCTCTGTTCTCGTGGCTTTTCTAGTTTTCCAACTCAACAAACATGGGATATTAACTCACTTACCCTGAGTTAGGTTAATATCTGCAGTGTTGTTAGGGACCGTCCACAAAGTAGCTACCTATTTATGAACATTTACTAGGTAGTTAATTAGTGTCAAATGTCCTCAAGAAAGGTTGTATTAATATTTCTATGCTACACTCACATTGGGTCCACAAGATACAACAGATTTTTAGCTAGGAATCACCCACGATCACATGACCTCAAAAACAGCTCAAAGTCACCTGATCATCCACAGTCACCTGACAATCACCTGACCTCAAAGTCACTTGATTATATACGGTCACCTGACAATCACATGACACAGTCACATGACATCAATCCAGCTTGAAGTCACATGACCTTCCTTCGTCACATGATAATCACATGAGCATGGGAGTTTCTTACATACTCTTAGCTTTACTGTCACAGAGCTGTGGCTTTAACCCAATATAGCAATAGAACCTTCCACAGCCTTCCAATAGTTTCCAAACCTTTCCTGAAGCTTCTCTAAGCTTCCACAAGGTTCTTCACAGTAGTAGAAGCCTCTACAAGGTTCCCAGCAGTAGTTACATAAGCTAGATAGATGCAGTATAAATAGCCTGCAGTTTTAGCAGTGAAGCAATCAATCATCTTTCACCCAAACCACTCATACCTTGAGTAACTGAAGTGTGACTTCAACACAGCCTTGTACCGAAGTACTGGCTCACTGACTTGGCTACAGTCTAAGATTGCAGCAACTCTGATTGGCTCTGAGAAGTACAAGAGTGCTCTATTTTAATTGCAGCAGGCTCTGAATAATCGCGCTGCGAACAGCAACATTACTAAGAGTAACTGATTAGTAATCCTGTACAACTAGACGCCACTCTGAGCAGTGATCTAATAGTCCTGGTTATTAGTTATTCAATTCACGCAATAGTTTATTAACTTAACTCTGAGTTAAGTGGGTTAATAGCCTTTTGAGTAATTGATCTTTCTTGATCAATCAACGCACTGCAGATATTAACCTAACTCATGGTAAGTGAGTTAATATTATTGGGATCTGCACTATAGTAAGCTCAGACGTTCGTGGTGCATGAACGACTGAGGAAAGAAGCGGAGTAGCGGAATTGGAACTGATGACGTGGAGTAGATGTGGGTCCATGTAGGTATGACATCGATTTCTAACACTCCCCCTCGATGGAAAGGCCGTATCAGGGATTGGAGCGTATGCCAAGGAGCTTCGCGAGTTTATCGTGTGCGGGTCTAGGCAGAGCTTTCGTGAGGATGTCGGCAATCATGTGAGAGGTTGGTACATAGTAGAACTCGAGTTCCGAAGCGTGTACACGTTCACGGACATAGTGGTGCTGAACATCGAAATGTTTCGACCTCGCATGATAAGAAGGATCTTTAATGATGGAGATTGTGCCCATGTTGTCACTCTGGATGCGCGTCGCAAGCTTCTGTTCGTGGCCAAGGAGTTTTAGGAGGCTTCGTAACCAGACGGCCTCTTTCGACGCGTGGCATGCAGAGGAGTATTCGGCTTCACAGCTGGATGTGGTGACAGAGGACTGTTTCTTGGAGCTCCAGGTTATCGCACCGCCGCCAAGGAAGAAGACGTATCCTGAGACCGATTTCCTGCTGTCAGCTTCAGATGCGTAGTCTGAGTCTGCAGAGCCGGTGAGTAAGACGGAGGGGGAGATGCCCCCGAGGACGAGATGGTGTGTGCGAGTGGAGTTCAAGTATATCAGGACATGTTTAACAGCGGTCCAGTGAGGTTCTCTGGGGTTTATGGAGAATTGCGAGAGGCGGTTGATGGCGAAGGTGATGTCTGGGCGGGTGCACATCGAAGCGTACATCAAGGAGCCTATGGCGGCACGGTAGGGAATTCTGGACATAGTGGCGATCTCCTCTGGGCTCGAGGGTGACTGGTCGGAGGAGAGACCTGTAGCGTCTACACGTAGTGGGGTCCAGACGGGGTGGGCTGTGTCTAGGTTGAATCGCTTGGTGATGCGCTTGATGTAAGACGTCTGGCTCAGTGATATGGTTCTCGCCGTCCGGTCGCAGGCAATCTCGATGCCTAGCATTCAGCGAATTTCACCTAGATCGGTGATGTCTATTTTAGTTTGTAGGTCGCGAACAATCGAGTCCATTTCGGCAGTGGTACTAGCGGTGGCCGCCATATCGTCCATGTGAATCACGATAATGGATTTGCCGAGATTGGTGGAGCGGCTATAGACACAGTGGTCGACGGGGTGTCGGACAAACTGGTGGGCTACCATTGCCTTGTCCAGTGTTTTGTTCCACTGGCGGCCAGACTGCTTGAGTCCATACAAACCCTTCCATAGCCGGCATACTAGGTTTTCGTCCCCTGGCGCGATACTACCTTCGGCTTGCTCCATATAGATCTCCTCGTCGAGGTCAGAGTGGAGGAAAGCAGTTTTTATGTCTAATTGGCGGATCTCCCAGTCGTTGGTAGCGGCTAAAGATAAGACTAAACGGAAAGATTCCAGGCGAGCAACAGGTGAAAAAGTGTCGTGGCAATCTTGACCTGCAACTTGAGTGAATCCTTTTGCGACAATCCTAACTTTCAGTTTAGCCATTTTGCCGGATTCATCACATTTAATGTGACAGACGGTCTTGCTCTTGACAATCTTCTTGCCAACAGGGACATCGCTTCGGGGGACGAGGTCCCATACATGGTGCCTTTGCATGGATTGCAGCTCGGAATCCATGCCTAGCTGCCAGATTGGGCCGTTCGGGCCTTTCAGGGCCTCAGTAAAGGACGTGGGGTCTTCCTCTTCATGTACAATGCCGGCAAGTAGCATATCTTCGACGAAGTTGGCTTCGAGTTCAGCGTCCCTTGTTGCAGCGTGTGGGAGGCGTGCCCTGTTGGTGGCGGAAGTAATTTCGGCAACAGTACGGTCAGTGCGGCTGGTATAAGGTATGTTTCGCATGGCGGCACCTGCAGCTGATGGTTTAGGTACACGTGAAGATCGGTGTGGTGGGGGTATTGTGGTCAGTTCGTGATCGCCGTCCGATGGTAACTCAATGACATTTTCTCCCCCTTCAGCCACTACGTCCTCTTCATAGGCTCCCCCTGCAGCGGCGGCTCCCCCTTCAGTGCGACCGTCCATCTGACCGACCTCCCGATCATCCACCCCTGATATACCTTGATATTCCACGTCGTCATCACTTTCTTGATCGGTTTGGTTTCCAACTACGAGACCGGGATTAAGTGGTCGAGGGGTGGAGTCCTGAGATTCGATAAAGGTGACGTTACAGGATGTTATGATCTGTCTAGTGGATCGGTTGTAGCACCGGTAAGCTTTGGAGTTCTGTGAGTAGCCAACCAGGACGCATTCGACGGAGCGGTTATAGATCTTCGCTACATGGTGGTTCTGGATTAGCACGAAAGCTTTGCAGCCGATCTCCCGGAGGTGCGACACGTCAGGTTTCCGGTCGGTCCATGCTTCATAGGGGGTCATATTGCTAATGGCCTTCGTAGGGGTTCTGTTCTTCAGGTACACAGTGGTCAGTACACATTCTCCCCATAGACTAGGGGGTAGGTTTGCGTCAGACTGGATTGCGCGTGCCCTTGACATAAGGGTTCGGTGGCTTCGCTCGACAACCCCATTTTCAACAGATGTGTATGGTGCTGTGAGAAGGTGTTGTACGCCATGGCTACGGAGATAGCTCTCATATGACTTAGATGTGTATTCACCACCGTTGTCGGTTATAAACTTCTTGACGTTGCGGTTCGACTGACGTTCGACCAGCACTTGCCAATCGGCAAATGCGGTAATCGCCTCACTCTTTTTCGCAAGGAGGTAAGTCCAGGTGTGTCTGGAGTAGTCATCTATAAAGTTGAGAGCGTAGTATTTTCCACCGGCGGGTACATCCTCAGGCCCGGTGATGTCAGAGAATATGACATCTAGTTTACCATCAGCTCTCTCTCCCTCTCGCATTTTTGGGACCGGTGTCTTGGTCTGCTTCCCGAGAATACAATGTTCACAGGTCGGTGGTATAGATGAAAGGTCGGTAGGCATACCTGTAGCCATGCCTTTCTTTGCCATAGCGATGATGGAGGGGTAGTTAATGTGGCCGAGGCGTTTGTGCCAAGTTTTGAGGCTAGCGGGGGCTCTTGCAAGGTTAGCGTACGCTTGAGCTGAGGATGTAATAGGAACGTGATACAATCCACCGTTCACTCTGGAACCCTTAAGGATTTCCTTCTTCTGTTGATCATAGACGCGGCATTGGTTCTTGGAGAAGACTGAGAGGTAGTTACTATCGTCTCCGAGTTTCCCGACTGAGATGAGCCTAATGGTGGCATTGGGAATGTAAAGAACTTGTAGCAGAGTGAGGAGTTGTCTGCTTGGTGTGATCATTGTGATGTCACCCACGCCAATGGCTTTTGCAATCGAGCCGTTCATTCCTTTGATAGGGCGAGGTATGATTGGCGTGAGCTTGGTGAAGTCCTCTTTACATGGGCTGCAATGGACAGACGCTCCAGAGTCAAGGAAGCGAGGAATGTTATCTGTCGAGGCAAGCGCAAGCTCAGGGGTGCCTGTACTGTTCCGCTGATATGCCAGCCAGTCTACATTATATGTGGTCTTGGTTTTATCTGTGCACGTGAAAGACCAATCTCCCTCGTAGAGGTGGTCATCTTGTTGATAAAAAGACATCGGACGGGATGTTGTGGTTGTAGTAGACAAGGCAATATTGGCAGATTCTGATTTTGCCTTATTCTCCCCCGCAATGTTGGCATCGGCGGCGAGAGCAACATCTTTCTCTTTCTTCGCACGAGCACGCGGGCCTCCACCCTCGTCACCACCTCCAGGGCGCCAGCACTTTTCTTTGGTATGGCCGGGTTTGCTGCAATTTGCACAAACGACCCTGGAGGAAGGTTTCTTAGAAGCGATAGCGGCGAGCGCCTCCTCAGCGGCGGTAGCTTGATTGGCATGGCGAATCTTAGATGCTTCAAAGCGGAGGCGGGCTTTAAGGCCGTCGAAGGTAATACCGTCCTTGGTCGAGGTGAGGATGCCCTCGAGTTGCTCGCGGATAGGGGTAAAGGAGTCGTGAGAAAGTGCGTTGAGACAGATAATGATCATCCAGTCGTCCTCCTTAATAGGTCCAGCAGCGAACATATCTTTCATGGTGTGTTCGAGTGCGAGAAGCGTGACATCGATGTCCACACCAGGGGAAAAGTGGGTGGAGAGCGCGCGCTTGAGCAGGGAAACCTGGTGCATCGGACCTAGGGTGGAGAACGCTTCGTGGATCTTGGCCCATGCAGAGGCGGCAGTGGTGCAACCGGCAATGACGTGGTGAAGGGAAGGGTCCATCATGAGTTGGACTGTGAACACAAGAGTGGTATTCTTCGCAATCCAGAGGTCTTTGTCGGCAGGCTTAGTGTCAGGAGGGATGATAGAGCAAGGATCCTTCGCGTCGAAGTATTTCCATAGCCCGCTCGTAGCAAGAACCGCCTTCGCTTCAATCGCCCACGACTCGTAGTTCTCGCCGCCCAAGAGTAACTTAGACATTTTGGGACGAGCCCAGTTCTCAGGGATGAACGAGGTAATGGAGGAAGCCATGGCGCGGAGCGAGAAAAAGAACGGATATATGCGTTGACAGAGTGGGGGAGGCAAAGGGAGGACGGAGCTCAGATAGTTCCTGCACGTATGAATGCTATTATAGGTGCAGCGGTTGGCCCATAACCTATTGGGATCTGCACTATAGTAAGCTCAGACGTTCGTGGTGCATGAACGACTATTATTACCTGCACTATAGTAAGCTACAGTGCGGGTAAGTAATATGCAGAGAACAGTGAGCGTAACTATGCGTTCTTACCTCAGATGTTCGTGGTGCATGAACGACTGAGGAAAGAAGCGGAGTAGCGGAATTGGAACTGATGACGTGGAGTAGATGTGGGTCCATGTAGGTATGACATCGATTTCTAACAAATATCCTATGTTGATCAAGAAAGATCAAGTACTCAAAAGCCTATTAACCCACTTAACTCAGAGTTAAGTTAATAATCTATTGCATGAATTGAATAACTAATAACCAAGACTATTAGATCACTGCTCAGAGTGGCATCTAATCGTACAGGATTACTAATCAGTTACTCTTAGTAATGTTGCTGTTCACAGCTCAATTATTCAGTTCAAAGGGGTCTGGGGTGTCAAGATTGGTTTTCAGGCGTTAATATCGTGTATTAGTAAACACAGCGAATGCCCGAATAACTTGTGCGAATAAGTATGCCGTTCGGCGAATAGGTGAACCAATGAATGTTCACAAGGTAAGAGGGTTGCCTGAACGGGGCTCACCCTATCTACAGTCGTAGTGAAATAGCCCGTGGCTCTTGACGATGTAACGTGCAAGGTCTCACGGAAGGGCTGTCTAAGTCTTGACAATCCTTTCGCTGGCGAAGGTGCTCCTTCGGAGCCCTTCGCCAACAGCACAGAAAATGGTTCGAAGGCTAAGGTAATGAAGGTGAAGTATGAGAACTCACCAGTGGCGCCTAAGTCCTCTGCTAGTCGAAGATGGAAATCTCCAAGAGAAGGCTTAAGACGATGGCCACAGCGAGGTCAAATTTGCACAAGATGAACGACGTATGATAATTGAACTGGGGAATATACATGCGAATGTAAACTACTTATATCGAATGCTTGTAAGGTGTCAGCGAATAGGAAAGAGGCCGTCACGAGTCAGGGTTGGATAGGGGTGTGCAGTCATGATACAACATAGAGGAAATAAACATACAATAGAATGAGAGAAGAGGGAGAACATGAAACGACGGAGGGTGAAGGTGGCGAAGACACCTGTGTACGAAACCATGTCTTGGGGCCTGCATATACACTGCCCTGCACGGGTTCTTCATCTACTGGTTTTTTTTTTTTTTTTTTTTTTTTTTTTTTGAATTCCGTTTATTATACTGCCACCTTAGGGCCGTGTCCTATATAGGCAGTCTCTACCCGGAACGCGGAATAGAGTAATCAAAGTGTTTTACATGCTAGGGTATCGTAGTTACCAAAGTAAGCCAGAGATATGCTGGCACCAACGTAGGATACTTCCTGTTTGTTTACAATGCCTAATCACCTTAGATACATAACAGTACCGGTCAGTTTCAGTAGGTCTTATATGCCGTATGGAAGTCCAGGAGCCTCATAATCCTAACATTTGTCAACACCTATCAGTGGGGCGAAACATTGTAGTAATTACTGCTACAAATGTGGAGGGGGGGGATTCGAACCAGAGGCTCTCCCTTCGCGTTATCCCAAACGGGCGCTTGGTGTGGGTTAGTTCCACCTGTGCTAACCCGCCCCCATCTACTGGGTTGATCCCACACGACCCACGGGTAGGACGTCCCGCGAACGCACCCTGCTCATATGAACACCAAAAGGGGGTTGGATCGAGAAGCTGATGGAGTTACTGACGAGCCATTATGCCAGATAGGGATGTCGATCGTGATTTGATGGTGTGCCTGCTGGCGAATGATGCGAGCAGCGAATGGTTGTTCGGCGAAATACGAGGAAGGTGTCATGACCGGTTTATTTCTCCTACCGCGCTACCTCTATGTTCCCCCTCATCACTCCCTAGCATCTTCGCCAGAGTTCGCCACACCCACCGACCACTCCTCCTCTACATCCACCCTACCTGCTGTTCGCCCCATTCTCCGAACCGCTATTTGCTGCTTGCGCATTTCGCCAGCAGGCACGCCATCAAATATGATCGATACCATTCACCCGGCATGATGGTTCATCATTAACCCCATCATCTTCTTAATCCAACCCCATTGGGTGTTCGTATGGCCAAAGTGTGGTTGCAGGACGTCCCTTCCATAGGCTGTGCGGGATCAACCCAGTAAACGAAAAGTCCGTGCAGGGTAGCGTGTATGCGGGTCCCAAGACATGGTTTTGTCCATAAGTGCCTTCGCCCCCTTTACTCTCCGTCGTTTCATGTTCGCATTCTCCCCTCACTCTATTGTATGTTTATTCCATCTACTTAGTATCATGACTGCGCACCCCTATCCAACCCTGACTCGTGACGGCCTCTTTCCTATTCGCTGATACCTTACGAGCATTCGATATAAGTAGTTTACATTCGCATGTATATTCCCCAGTTCAATTATCATATGTCGTCCATCTTGTGCAAACTTGACCTCGCTGTGATCGTCATCTTAAGCCTTCTCTTGGAGATTTCTATCTTCGACCAGCAGAGGACTTAGGCATCACTGGTGAGTTCTCATACTTCATCTTCGTTACCTTAGCCTTTGAACCATTTTCTGTGCTGTCGGCGAAGGGATTGTTGAGACTTAGACAGCCCTTCCGTGAGATCTTGCATGTTACATTGTCAAGAGCCATGGGCTATTTCGCTACGACTGTAGATAGGGTGAGCCCCGTTTAGGCAAACCCTCTTACCTTGTGAACATTCATTGGTTCACCTATTCGCCGAACGGCATACTTATTCGCACAAGTTATTCGGGCATTCACTGTGTTCACTAATACACGATATTAACACCTGAAAACCAATCTTGACAGCATAATTGAACTAACAAACTACAGTCAAAAAGCATTCATTCTATCCATTCACCACTTTTTTTTACACGCCACATCTATTCGCAGGACAGCCTCACCATTTCAAAGGTCGCCTCTCCCCACACCGAACATTTGCTAGATTCCTGCCCCACTTGGCAGGCCTGCCCTATTCCCCTTCATGGGACAACCTCTCCTCCATCACCTCTCTCTACAGATTCCTGCCTCGCCTGGCGGGCCTGAGCCTCGTCTATTCGCGGGATAGCCTTACCCCTTCATGGGTCGCCCTTTCCCGTACCAATCCTTCACACAGCTTTCTGCCCTACTTGGCGGACCTGGATCATCTCTCCTATTAGACTCTGACTCATTCTCCGCAACTCTTGCCGATGACCATCCTACACCTCTGAATGCCAACCCTATCAACTCTGTACCACCAGCGTGTTTATTCACCTCTATTAGCTCTCATTCTGATTCATCCTTCATCATCCATGTACACCTTTCCGGTCTCTCTAACTCAATCCTGTTTTGGAACCCTTCAAGACTTTGGTGTTATTGCTAACGCCTCAGTCTATCAGAACGTGTCGTTTACATGACTAGTAGAATACCAGTTCAATGCAGCAGCACAACTCTGGAAATAATTTAATATTTGTACCTTGGTTGCAATCCGTGTAATAACTAGTCCAAGTTATTACAGCTAGAAGGCAATGCGTTTTTTAGCTGCACTGAACAATAAACTAAAAGAGTGTGTAGGTTCAAGGACACTATCGGGGTCCAAGAGTATTCCTTTTAATAAAGAGGGAATAGGCTCCGCAGGAGAGTTTGTAAGTGGATTGGGTCGACCAACATCAATGCACTGCAATAACGAGAGAGTAATGTGAAGTGGCTTTTGCGCACAACTTGACTTGACTTGTGAAAGTCACTGAACAGGAAAATCAACTGAACAGCTCATCTCGGGTATTGGAGTGCTAATTGACAAGAAAATTGATTGCCAACCTCACTCTGTAGAGTTTCACCCAGCGTGTTAGGCTAAGTGGCTAAGCAGTAAAGCAACTACTTAACTAAGAATAGTTACTCTAAGCAAGAGTAGTATTCTAGTTCAGGTTAGGAACTTAGATAAGATGTGCAAGTCACACAAGCTGTGTAGGATAGAAGATGGGTAGATTGATTGCTCAAAGGGCAGGCAAAGGGCCTCCTTTTATATTGTAATGTACAAGAGCTTAGTAAGCAGGTAGAACCTTCTATCTATTAATGGAATGGGGGAAGAAGCTTGTGGAAGATGGAAGAAAGGGTTGGAAGAAACTGGCAGTTTCCAGGGGACTCCACCATGCTTCCTACCAATCAGAGCTTGATTTGTCAGGAATGACTCACTGAAAAGGGTCATGTGCCATAGCACAGCTTGGCTGAGTCATGTACTCCTGACTCACCAAGTTGTGCCTGGATTGGTTGAGTCATTGAGGCTGTATCTCCAGATAACCATGTATTTGGCACTCAGAAGCTGAGTAAGCAGTTCTGAGCCAATTAGGGCTCTGTAGCCATAATTACTAAGAGCACTGCTTAGCGCAGCTGAGCATAGCCTGGTACAGCCTAGTTGTCATGACTGACCATGATCCCCATTGTTTGGTGAAGCCAAACAGGCTGCACAGTTGCTATGGCTGCATATAGCAACTGTTTGGGACTCAGCTGGAAATACTGAGGGAGCCATCCTGCCGGACTTGTGGGTGCTTGGGTGACCATAAGTCCGAAAATGCGGCCACCGCCGAGGTGCCCGGCGGAGTTTGAAATAGAGCGCCCGGAACAGAGTTGTGGGTGCTAGAGGATCCACATCTATGTTCACTCGAGTGTGACACTGGGCAAGCAACAAGGTAGATTGCGATGCCAGCGCTCTCTGCGCGACCGGGAACCGGGCCGTGCTTAAGCCGGCGCAAGCATAGATACAGAATAGCGAGTCAACAAGAAAGTGGGAAGTGGTCAGGGCGGGTGAAAAAAGAGATTGAGCTCGAAGCCTTAATGGCTATCGAGCGCGATGTGTGTGAGAAGGACGCAAGGGAAAGGGGGAGAGGAGCTGGAGCATTTATACTAGGAGGGATTGTGGACAATAGAACATAGATTATGCAGAACTTTGATGCGAGTGGACTGTGGACGGAGCGTGGACAATGGACGAAGGGTGGACTGTGGATGGAGCGTGGACAATGGACGAAGGGTGGACAGTGGGCGGAGGGTGGACAGTGGGCACGAGTGGCTGGAGTCACATGACTCGTGTCATAGACACTGGACACCGGCGAGCTTTGTCCAATCCATCTATGTTCACTCGAGTGTGACACTGGGCAAGCAACAAGGTAGATTGCGATGCCAGCACTCTCTGCGCGACCAGGAACCGGGCCGTGCTCAAGCCAACTGGGGAGCGAAGTGGAGAGACAGAGGCTCGTGAGGCTGAGCGTTGGGAACGGCCCAATGGAGGCGCGCTGAGAGGGAAAGGAGACGGAGGCGATTCGGCTCTATGTAAAGCTTGAATGTGTCGCTACGCCATTGACCAAGTTGTTGGAGCTCGAAGTCGTGGAACCCCGCTGCAGCGGCGGAGGAGGCGCCACCTGGTCTGAAGCTGTGACCTGCGAATTCCGATGGGTTGAGACCCACTGAGGAGAGGTCATGGCGCACCCTCCTGATAAGGTCGCCGCGGAGGAGGGGAAGGCCGTCGTCGCCGACGAAGAGAGGAGATTCTGGCGGCCGGGGGTCGAGAGTAAAGAGTTGTTGGAGGTACGCAACTGGGCAGGTCGAGGCTCCTGGCGCCGCAGAGATGAAGAGGGATACGCCTTTGCGGAAGGGGTCTGTTTTTGAGGAGGGAATAGAGAGGATGACGTGGTCGGGGGTTGCAAATGAGGGCTCGAAGCGGACTGAGCTGCGAGTGAGGTGCGCGGCTGGGTCGAAGGACTTCGAGGTGCGAACGGTGAACTCTCCGCACCGCAAGAAGGTGGGGACTGCAAGGCAAATGGTGGTGGTGTAGTTAAGGGTCCCAGTGCTGGTAGGGGCTGGGTAGAGAGATAGGAGGGAGCGGAGGATCTCGAAGGTGATCGGAAGTTTGGGCTTCCTGTCCTTCTCACCCATGTACCTTTTAACTCCGCGGACCATGCGCTGGAGCAGTGGCGACTCGCAGGCCTCGAAGGGGAGATCGTTGTCGATGTGCACGGAACGGAGGTGGGTGATGTAGGACTTAATGGTCTTCGGCTGGAGAGAGCGGGATCCGAGGAGGGCGACCCATTCGAGTAGTGCGAGACTGGTGGCGGGCAAAATGGAGCCTGAGGGGTGGCGAAGGTGTGGGTTGGAGAGGATGAACTCGAAGAAAGACTTGTAGCCCATGCGGTAGGACACCCTGGTACTTGAGGCGAGCCCATGCCAGAGCCAGAAGGTGGCGAGTTGAGACATGTGAGCGTGCGTTTGATACCAGTGGTCAGGGGGTGGGGCGAGGTGGGCTGTCGTTGGAGGAACGGCGCAAGTTTGAATAGGTTAGCGTACATGTAACGAGAGGCACAGTCAGCAAGCGCGTTCTTGGATGAGGAGAGCCAGGAAGAAGAATAAGAGAATTCTAGCTGCGCTGCTAGCATAACTATCAAACGAGGATCGCCATGACGTGGGGGGAACGATTTGTGTCGTTTTCAAGTGCACAGACGTCAACCTGGTTATCAACATGAAATACTATGTGCTGGTGCTTCCAGCGGTGTCCCCACCTCAGGATGGCTTGTAAGACTGCGTATATCTCTTTGAATTGGATATCATGGTTCCTAAACCGTCTGGGGACCCTGCTCGAGAACCACTCGTCCTCGAAAATCCCGCCGATCCCTTTGCGGCCGCTGGCGTCTGTGAAAACGTGAAGGACTGGATAGGATGCCGTAATGAGGCGTATGCCATTCCAGGCTGAAGCGTACGTCTGCCACCAATGTATCTCTGCTCGGGCATAAGCGGGGAGATACCAGACTGCGTACTGGGACTGAATGGTCGTAGAGAAGCTGATCAGGCGACGGAGGAAGGCGCAAGAGTGGGGAATCACTTGGGAACAGAATTGGAGGAAGCCAACTAGTTGCTGCAGGTCGAGGAGAGAGCAGCGGCGCCGATCGGCCCATAGTTGGAGCAGATCACGCAGGTATAGCAGCTTGTCTGCCGGGAGACGGGCTTCCATGGCAACAGTATCCAGCTCGAGACTGAGGTATTCGGTTTGGGTAGAGGGTCGAAGGGTTTTCTCATGCTGGAAGGAGAGACCAAGTTTTGTACCTAGCGCTTCGATCCAGTCTATCGCTTTGTTCGCGAGAGACAATGGGACAGTGGGTTGGAAGATGGGGAGGAAATCGTCTAGGTAATGCTTCAGTTGAGCAGGGATATGTCTCTGGATGATCCAATGTAGCGCTTCTGCGAACAAGTTAAAAATGTAGGGAGCGGACTTTATGCCAAAAATTAGGACAATGGCATGGTAAAATGATCCTTGCCAGGTAAAACCGAGCAGGGGCCAGTCAGCAGGACGCACGGGGATGTGATGAAATGCCTCTTTAAGGTTGAGCTTGGCTAACAGCGTGCCGCAGCCTGAGGAGGCAACGGCAGCGACTGCCTGGTCAAATGCTTCGTAGCGGATGTGTCCCTTGTTGTGATAAACGCAATTATTTCATTTCAAATCGTTTATATATAAAAGAAACTAATAAAGAAAGAAAGAAAAACAAAAAAAAAAACAAAAAGAAACAGAAATTATATTTATGATAGACGTCGGCGCAGACGACGATCACACGAATTTATGACATGCTATATTACTCATAGATTGGGTAATATACAGGAGTTCGAGCGTCGACCACGTGCGGTCGATCAGGGACGGCGTGCCTATCGAGTGATGGCATCGGCCATGACGTCGACAGGCGCCAGGCCATAGGCACCGAGGGGTGCGGGCACCAAACGCTGCAGAGAACAATAGACTGCGCAGAAGTATAGGGTGCTGTGGAGCGACCTGAGAAAGTCACCTGCAGTATACATATTCAATCAGCTGCCCCACAGAAAGGGCACAGAGACAGCGGCACCATCTCCAAGCCCAGCATATATGCTGGGCAGGGTAGACTCAACTCCTTTTTTCTATTTGAATCCCATGACACGTCTGACTGATTACTATCTTAACATCATGTGGACAGGGGCTTTGTATACTAGGTACAGATCTCTATTCCAAAGCCCAGACAATCCTAACACCATCCCCATCACCCCATGACTTTATGACTATAAATTAGTCACCCCTTAGTTACAAAGTAGTTTTTCGACCCATCCATCCAATATCTTGAACACTAGTAGTTACTATCAATATAGTATAAATAGCTAGTACAAATGTATGAATGAAATCATCCAGAATCGATTATTCTGCCTCCTGAAATTATTGTAGTCTTGTTTGATAGCTACAAAGCTCAGATCTTGATAGTTTATTCCAAATCTTCGTCGAGGGTCTACTATCATTGTTTACTCTATACTACCTTAAAAGCGAATGCTTTTGATTTGACTATCCCTTGGATCGACACAATTCCTTTGTCAACACGGTCACGTGACCCTCATTCATCAGTGCTGGACGCGCCTCAAAAGGCTTAGTCAGCACATAGAAGAGGGACGAACGCAGTGGTTTTAATCACTGAGCAATAGATTCTACTTGTTAAAAGGCACTAATTGACACCTTAATCTAAAATGAACGACTAATTTATTATTACCTGCTATTATTACCTGCACTCTGATTAGCTACAGTGCGGGTAATAGAAAGTAAGTAAAGTAAACTGGTATGTGGAATAGAGTGTTCTTACCTCAGGCGTTCAGATGGACATGAACGACTGAGGAAAGGAGGGACGGTGGGGTTAGAAAAGGATAAGCCGACATGTATGTGGGTCTGTGTGGACCATATGACATTGTAGTTCCAACAATGTATGGGTAGGACATCCCGTGAATGCATTCTGGCCATAGGAACACCTAAAGGGGGTTGAGTCAGGAAGATGGTGGGGCCAGTGATGAACTGTCAGGGGACACCCTGTTTTCCAGTTCCAACACCACACCAAGTTCCAACACCGCTTCTGGTTCCAATTCCATCTCCGACTCCGCTTTTGGAAATGATTCCGCTTCTGGGAGAACTTCCACAAGTTCTGTTCACTTTGCCAATTCCACTCCACTTTCCGACTTCCGCTCTCAGAACAGTGTCAGAAGTCAAGTGACTTGCATAGTAGGTGCCATCAAGGGTCAATCAAGGGTCAGGGAGGTCAGGGGGATGCAGGGTTGATGGCAAGTGCCGAGTGTTGTCCCTGGCTGCGGAGCATAGTATAATACAGGCTCACTGACATTGGGGGTCCTTAGACTTTTCTCTTCAGATTTCCCCTTGTCAGGTGAGAATCTCCTCTCTTGTATACTCTGTTCATTTATACATACTTCGGATTTCCCCTTGTCAGTTGTGTGGTAGTGTGACCTCCACAACCAGCTAAGGTTGCCCTTACAGCAGAAAAGTCTCTCCCCTAGAGGACTGGCGATCATAATGCGCATTGGATTTGCCATAGGTGCATTTGGAATCGGAGATAGCGACTCGGAGATTGCGACTCCCATGCACATGGCGTATGACAGCCCCTCTTCTTACATCGAGCTCCCAACCCTGGAAATCCTGTCCCATACTTCTCCTTCAGACATGGACCCAGACGATCATCTTACGAATATGGAGGAGGAGTTGACACGGAACTGGATGAAGACTGACGCGATTGAAACAGCCTTAAAAATGATTTTGGCTAAGTTAGATATTCCACGAAGTGGTGGATATGCAATGCAGGATGAGTTGGATTTTGGAAAAGTGGAAGTAGCAGAAGAGAAGATGTCCGCAAAGTTGGCAAAGGTCAAACCCACGACTCCAGCAGACTTTGATGGAGATCGGGAGAAGGGACTTCATCTCGGATGATGGGTACTGCGGGAGAAGGGACTTCATCTCGGATGATGGGTACTGTTGGGATCTGAAGATCTGGGCAGCACTTTGGTGTGATGATGCATTGTGCTCACGCAGACAAAGGACTGGAGTAGAAGGATGACAAGGGATAAGGAGAGAACAAGGAGTAGAATAAACAATGGGATGAGTTATAATTAGTACAAGTCTTCATGTATTTAAGGCAGTGATGAAAGGTCACTGCTGACATCAAATCTACCCCAGGAATACTACTACTCTAATCCTACTTCAACCTATAGGTTATGGGCCCCAGCCGTAACTAATTGTCCACATATCAAAAGGCTACATCAAGTAACAATAAACCAACAATGTCTCTTGCTGGTGCAATTAATACTTAGAGAGTTGACCACTGAATGGGGACAACTATGCCGCTTGGCACCACTGCCTTGAATGGATCCTTGATGACCAAGAACTCTGGGACATCACAAGTGGTGTTGTAAATCATGGTTACGCAAGCAGCTGCGTACACATATGATGAGGGGTGAAGGAAACTAAGGAGAAATAGATTGAGACACCAATTAAGGGCTGAAGCGAGTCTGGGGCCAAAACGACGAGAACTGTGGCTTCAAAACAGCCAGCTACAATAGCACAATTGGCGTTTTTTACTGCCTAGATTGTTATTGTACAGTAGCCAGCTATTTAACTACTTGGAAGGGGGCGGGTTAGCGCAGGTGGAACTAACCCAAACCAAGTGCCTATTTGGCACGAAGGAAGAGCCTCTGGTTCGAACCACCCCCCTCCGCATTTGTAGCAGTAATTACTACAATGTTTTGCCCCACCGATAGGTGTCGATAAGTGTTAGGATTACAAGGCTCCTGGACTTCCATCTGGCATATAAGACCTACTGAAACTGACCGGTACTGTTATGTATCTAAGGTGATTAGGCATTGTAAACAAACAGGAAGTATCCTATGTTGGTGCCAGCATATCTCTGGCTTACTTCGGTAACTACGATACCCTAGCATGTAAAACACTTTGATTACTCTATTCCGCATTCTGGGTAGAGACTGCCTATATAGGGCCCGGCCCCAAGGTGGCAGTATAATAAATGGAATTAAAAAAAAAAAAAAAAAAAAAAACAAAAAAAACTACTTGGAATGAAGCTATACTAAGATAGAGATGGAAAGGCGGTTGTGGAGCAAACAAGTGCCGCCGGTGCATGATGTATGCACTGGTGCTTGAGTATGTACCTATCTGTCCATTAGGTACTAGTGCCTTAAGCTGTGGGGCTCATTCTATATTACTGTGGAGCAATTGCATATATTCAGGAACAATGGAGCGCCTCCCACGCTCCATCTCGGATCTGTACCTTAAGTGGCCCTGGAACCCAGCTCAGGGTTAAAGGGGCCGGCTAGATGCGTGTGCGTGTGATAACGCATGTGCATGTAATAGATCTGCGGTCGATAACTCACATATGCATGAGCATGAGTAGAATGCACTAGGATGGGGCTTTACATTCCCATCCATAATATAACAAGTGGCACCAAGGCAGAACCCGAACCAGCCAAGGAGTGTAACAGTGGCAGACAGACAGGCAATTGCTGGATGGAAGAAAAATGACAAGAAGGCAAGGAAGAAAATTTGCTTGCGTATCTCTGATGAACACCTGGTTTATATTGCTCAGTCTATGACAAGAATCACTATCTGGACTAGACTACAGGGCATATTCGTGTCTAAGGGAGCAGTTGGCATCATCAACCTCTGCTGCGACTTCTTTTGTACATTTGCCAAGGATGGTGCCATCACAGATGGTTTGAAGTCAGGCATTGGCGTGGTATATGGCCAAGGTCCTGACTGAAGGACCTGCCAGCCCACTGGCTTTTTGTCAAAGAAGTTCAGTGTTGCTCAACAACACTACAGAACCCATGAGCATGAGATGATTGCCCTGCTCCAAGCCCTAATTAAATGGGAGGACAAGCTCCTAGGGTGAAAATCCACCCTAGTCACAGACCACAAGGGCCTCAAATATTTTGAGACCTAGAAGAGTCTATCTGACGAACAGGTCAGATGGTGGGATTTCCTCTCCTGCTTCAACTTCAACACCATACATGTTGACGGTGTTGAAAACAAGGTCGTGGATTGTCACTCTTGTACAAGAGTGACACAGGTGATGACAGTCACCCACAGCATGTCTTCATGAATGCAGACATGCACCTCAACCCAGAAGG
Source organism: Gautieria morchelliformis (assembly GCA_015179125.1). Lineage (NCBI taxonomy): Eukaryota > Fungi > Basidiomycota > Agaricomycetes > Gomphales > Gomphaceae > Gautieria > Gautieria morchelliformis. The sequence continues at coordinate 292,792 of WHVA01000073.1, forward strand.
GGAGCTACTGCACACTGATCAATATATCGAACTACGGGCAGCAGCAACAATGCGATCAACTCACCTCACTGAGAAGAAAGAGGCACAGACCATGGAGTCCGCTGCATTGATGAAGGCTCCTCAAAGGAGCCCAGGACGAGCATTGACACCACCAATGACAATGACATGCAAGTCATCGCCACTGGCAATGATGGTGTGCCATTGCACATATGCATCGAAGGTGACATGGACCTGCCAAAGGTCCTACGCAATGCATACCTCAATGACACCATGTTCTCAAAGATCATGGCGCACATGGATGCACACCCCATATTTGGACAAAAAATCAGCTCAAAAGGGACATTGTTGCCGTCCCCCCGAACATTTTTCTAGGGGAAAGGAGGATGATCGAAATCATAATTGATCATGCCCACCAGACAGTTGGCGACTATGGCCATATGAAAACTTTGAACTACATTCAAAGATCATATTGGTGGCAGGGCATGGGCCCTGACATTGAGACATTCGGTGTCTTGTGCACTAGGTGCCAGATGAACAAAACTGGCACCCAGCGGCCCAAAGGCCTGCTGCACGGCTTGCCCATCCCAGACAGGCCATGGCAGTCAATCAGAATCAACTTCATGGTCCTGCTGCCCAAGTCAAACGACTGTGATTACCTGATGGTAATCATAGGCCGCTTGACATCGCATGTCCATCTTGTCCTGACAATGACAAGGGTGACAGCAAAAGGAATAGCCTAGCTATTCTTCAAAGAAGTTGTCAGGCTCCACAGAATCCCATTGGAATCCATAGTCTCAGATCAAGACTCAAAGCAGCTCATGGGGACTAAACTCCTCATGTCCACTGCATTCCATCTGCAGATGGATGGAGCAACTGAGTGGGCCAACAGCTTGATAGAACAGATCCTACAGTCGGTCATCAGAGACAACCAAAAGGACTGGGTACACAAATTGTTGCAGCGATGTTGTCACATGACGCGATCAACTGCTTAGTCAGATGCCATACTGTACAGTACCCTGAGTTCGGAGTGTAGAAGCCTCACTTACTTCTTCCTCTGAACTCAGGTAAGTAGCTAGTCCCATAATGTAGAACCGAAGACTCACTTACTTCTTCCTCCAAACTCAGTTCGGAGTAATATACTTGTACTGCACTTGACAGGTTATGGGCCCCAGGCTCTAAATTGAAGAAGAAATCTCCAACTATGTCAGATTCAGAAACCGAGCACCACACTAGCAGCGTAAAGCTCACAAGTTTGAACTACAATGTATGGGCTATTGCACTACAAGGAAAACTCATGACCATCAATGCGTGGCGAATAGTCATTGAGGAATTCAAAAGGCCAACCAACGCAGGAGAAGCATCGAAATGGCTATTGAAAAGGGAGGAGGCAGCTGGAATCCTACTCAAATCTCTCTCTCCAACACAGTACGTCCACGTTGAAGGCACGATGGTGTCAAGATTGGTTTTTAGGTGTTAATATCGTGTATTAGTGAACACAGCGAATGCCCGAATAACTTGTGTGAATAAGTATGCCGTTCGGTGAAGAGGGTGAACTGATAAATGTTCAAAAGGTGAGAGGGCTGTCCAATTGGGGCTTGCCCTATCTACAGTCGTAGCGAAATAGCCCATGGCACTTGACGACGTAACATGCAAGGTGCCACGGAAAGGTTGTTTAAGTAGCAACAATCCTTTCGCCGGCAAAGGTGCCCCTTCGGAGCCCTTCGCCGACAGCACGAAAATAATTTGAAGGCTAAGGTAATGAAGATGAAGTATGAAAACTCACCAGTGACGCTCAAGTCTTCCTCTGGTTGAAGATAGGAATCTACAGGAGAGGGCTCAAGATGATGATCACAGTGAGGTCAAGTTTGCACAAGCTAGACATATGATAATTGAACTGGGGAATATACATGCGAATGTAAACTACTTATATCGAATGCTCGTATGGTAACAGCAAATAGGAAAGAGGCCGTCATGAGTCAGGGTTGGATAGGGGTGCGCAGTCATGATACAAATAGATGGAATAAACATACAATAGAATGAAAGAGGGGTGCAAACATGAAAAAATGGAGAGGAAAGAGGGCGAAGGCACCTATGTACGAAAACATGCCTTGGGACCTGCATATACGCCACCCTGCATGGACTCTTCGTCTGCTGGGTTGATCCCACATGACCTACGGGTAGGACATCCCGCGAATGCATCCCAGCCATATGAACACCTAAAGGGGTTGCATTAGGAAGGTGATGGGGCCAGTGATGAACCATCATGCCAGGTAGAGGGTGTCGATTGTGTTTGATGGCATACCTGCTGGCGAATCATGCGAGCAGTGAATGGTCATTTGGCAAATGCGGAGAAGAGCAAATGGAGTGAACATAGAGGAGGAGTGGTCTAAGTGTAGGGCAAACTCAGGCGAAGCTGCAGGAGGAGCAATGAGGGGGAATGTAGAGACAGCGAGGTAAGGAAAATAGACGGGTCATGACAGATGGACGATCCTGTTGAGATGTGGAAGAGATTAAGAGCCGCACACCAATCACAAATAGCGAACAGCCGCTTCCATGCGATGCAGAAGCTGTTGAGCATACGGAAAGATGACACTGAATCGCTCACTGATTACATCACCCCTATCAACGTGGCCACAAACAACCTCATAGCACTCACGCTGAGCACGCTTACCATCAAAAACATCATGGATGAAGTTGGCATCCATGCTGCAATCACAGGACTTGACCTAGTGGAATACGGAGCATTCACCTCCTCACTTCTCCTAATCAGCACCCTTGACCACATGACCGTATCCACAGCTTTCCGCAATGAAGATCTGAAGCGCCAGGCGTCCTCAGCCTCCACAACAGCCACCCTCGCCACAACTCGAGGAAAGGAGCCCCCCATCCTGATGTGTACCGTATGCAGGAAGTGGGGGCACTTGGCAGATCGCTGCTGGATCGCCCATCCAGACCTTAAACCTGTGCGAAAGGGGGAAGAGAATGAGAGAAAGAACAATGCGCACCAGGCAGTGGAAAATGGACAAGATGGAGCGGTGCAGGAACTTGCTGGAAATGCGAGTCTGCGCTCCTCATCCCCGCCCATTTCCAATAGTGACACTAATATATGCTGGAACACAGACACAGGTGCTACAAGCCATATGACCCCACACCATCATTGGCTTCGAGACTACGAACCCCATCGTGTGCCCATCTGCCTCGCAACCAATGAGATCATGTATTCAGCTGGAAGGGGGCGTGTCTTATTCACGCCCATCATAAATGGGAAGCCAGCGCGAAGTATCATCTTGTCACAAGTCTTACATGTACCCATGCTTCAAAATAATCTACTTGCAGTCCTTCGCCTTACCACACACCACGGTTTTGTCATCAATATTATAAAAGATCACATTTCCTTCATGCAAGATGGAAATCTGTGTTTCTGTGCCACAGTACAAAACGGAACAGGTTTCCTTGTCCGGGACATGATCCCAATCCCAGAGTTTGCCCTAATGACCTCACCGCCCACTGTGGACCAATTATTATTACACAAATGATTAGCTCACATTGGATCGGCATGCCTGGACAAGCTCCTAGCAAATGGTATGGCAAAGGGAATAAATGTGAGCTCGAATGAGAAAATTCCTAAAATTTGCAAACCTTGTATTGCCGTGTTACGACTGTTCATTTCCGACTTCCGACCCAGTTCCGCCACACCTTCCGCCCCTCCGATATTTCTGCAACACTTTCCTCCCCTCCGTTATTTCCGACATTCCGCCCCTTGTACATTTCCCTTGTTCTTTCGCCTCTATTACTTGGACCAACCGGACCCACCTCACCGTCCATCAAGACCATATATCCGGTCACCCTTGTAGTTCGTTGTCAGATATGTTTTCCCGACCCCTTGTTCTTTACCATTGTTCTACCTTACCCTGAACCCCCCTTGTAGTCCCATTGTTCCCAATAGTTAGTTCCCACGCATTGTCTACTCGACTTCCGCTTCCCCCGGAAATTGCTTAGTACCATATCATTGTTATGTATCGAGATTTCCACAAGTCGGAACTGGAAAGGACAGCGGCTTCAACTTGTAGGTTGCGCCCCCAATGAACTATCGTCCTAGGTATTTCGGAAATGAGTCGGAAGTCGGAAAGTACTGAACCAAAGTTTTGGTCAGAACTTCAGTCGGAACTGAGGCGGAAGGTGGAGAGAGACTGAGATCTTGTGTTACGACCATTCATTTCCGACTTCCGACCCTCAGTTCCGCCATACATTCCACCTCTCCAATAGTTCCGCCACACGTTCCGCCCCTCCGACATTTCCGCCATTCCGCCCCTTGTACATTTCCCTTGTTCTTTCGACTCTATTACTCGGACCCACCGGATCTACCTCGCCATTCATCAAAAACATATATCCGGTCACCCTTGTAGTTCGTTGTCAGATATGTTTTCCCGACCCCTTGTTCTTTGCCATTGTTCTACCTTACCCTGAACCCCCCTTGTAGTCCCATTGTTCCCAATTAGTTAGTTCCCACACATTGTACTCGACTTCCGCTTCCTCCGGAATTTGCTTAGTACAACACCATTACTTGTTGCTCTGTGCTTTGTATAAAACCCCCTCATGTATGTCTGTAATTCTGCAATCAGATAATCACCTTCGATACTTGATTTCCTTCGCTCCATCTCCTGTTCTTAGCACAGCGAGTCTAGCAAGATCTCAGTCTCTCTCTCAGCCTTCCGTCTTCCGCCTTCCGCCTCAGTTCCGACTCAAGTTCCGACCAAACCTCTGGTCCAGTACTTTCCAACTTCCGGCTCATTTCCGAAATACCTAGGACGATAGTTCATTGGGGGCGCAACCTATAAGTTGAAGCCGCTGTCCTTTCCAGTTCCGACTTAGTGGAAATCTCGATACGTAACAGTATTATCTGATTGCCACCCGATAACTATCACTATGCCTCCTCGTACCACAGATACTTCAGCTCGAGCAGGAGCTGTCGAAGCCCTCTCTTATTTTGGCAGTCTTAGATCCGCAGCACCAAGGCACGCGGAACCCTCCAGCAGCTCTCGTGCCAACGATGAGCTTCCGATGCTTTTCCGCAACGATTCGAAGAAGTTCCCGACGCTAATCCCGACGAAATCCCGACTACGACGGGAATTCGACGAGTAGCAGCAGCGAACAAACAGCAGCGTCATTCCGACGCCCAGCTCCACCACCACCACCTCCACCAGGACCACCTCCAGGCGGCCCTCATGGCGGCCCACCCGGCGGTCCCCCAGGCGGTCCTCCCGGCGGTCCTCCACCTCCAATTCCACCTCAGATTCCCACCAACCCAGTTCCGCCCGCGCCAGTTCCGGATCTTGCACAAGCCATCGCCATGCTAGCCGGACAACTCCAGCGCCCGGCCCAAGCACCACCACGCCCCAAGACAAAGGTCCGCGAACCAGATCAGTTCGACGGTTCCGACCCCAAGAAGCTCCAGCCATTTCTGGTTCAGCTTCAACTCAATTTCCGTGATCGTCCCGACGCCTTTCCCGACGACGAACGAAAGGTCAATTATGCCCTTTCCTATCTCCGAGGCACGGCGCTCGACTATTTCGAACCTGCCCTCATGGATCCGTTCGCTCTCGTCGACTGGGCCGACGATTACCCCAATTTCATTTCCGAACTCCGCAGCAACTTCGGACCATTTGATATGGAAGCCGATGCGGAAAACGAACTCGATAAGCTTCGCATGAAAGACACTCATAAGATAGCTAAATATATCGTCACGTTTCAGCAGCTCGCTCCTCGAGTCCAATGGGGAGAAGCCGCACTCCGACGCCAGTTTTACATGGGCTTGCCATCCCGCATCAAGGATGAAATTGCCCGCGTCGGAAAACCCGCCACCCTTACCGACCTCCGCAACCTCGCCCAATCCATCGATTCGCGCTACTGGGAAAGACACTCCGAGATTGCTCGTGAAACTTCCGCCCAGAGCAAGAACGACAAGTCTTCCGACAAGAAGTCTGATAAAGACAAGAAGAAGACCAATTCCGGAAACACCAACTCCGGAAACAACAACAACAACAGTTCCGGATCCAACTCCGGCAACCGGAACAACAACAACACCCCTCGGAACAACCAGGCCTCTGGTTCTAACACCAACGCCCGGAAGAGCACCCCGGATCTTTCCGACAAACTTGGGAAGGACGGAAAACTAACCCCTGTAGAACGCCAGCGTCGTATGGACAACAACCTTTGCCTCTTCTGTGGCAAAGGAGGTCACGTCGCTCGCGACTGCACTCGCGCTTCCGCCTCCGCTGCTAAGGCCAAGGGCCGCGCAGCAAAGACGGAAGAGAAATCCGAAGCGGTTCCCACTGCGGATTCAAAAAAATAGTCAGCAGTCCTCCGGCCTCTGCACGAGCTGAGGGCTGTGTTGACCCCATTCGTGCGACAAACGAGGTTAAACTCAACGCATCCGCTCTTTCGTCCTCCGACTCTCTCTCTGTTCCGCTCACTTCCGATACCATTTCCACACCCCCGTTTACAGCATTGGTCGACTCCGGTTCGACTCATTGTTTCCTCGATTCCGACTTTGTTTTGAAACATAAACTCCCGACCCGCAACATTCCGACTATTCCGCTCCGCCTTTTCGACGGGTCTTCCAACACGGGAATTTCCCAAGTTGTGGATCTGTCTATCCGTTTCGCTACTGGGGACAACCATGAAGTTACGTTTTACGTTACTCCGCTAGATGCTAGCTGTTCCGTTGTACTAGGACACAATTGGCTCACCCGATATAATCCGTCGATTAACTGGGCATTGGGTCAAATACAGTTCCGTACCCCGGATCAACTTCCGTCTATTCCGACGTCTTCTGCAAAGATGGCTCAGGCCTCTTCCGCAACTCCGCTCGTGGATTCAGTTCCGCACTCCGGTCCCGCTTTAGCACCTCCGCCCCTTGAAGCCCCTCGAATTGCGCTCGTTTCCGCCACCGCTTTCCGCGTATTGCAACGGCAAGATGATACGACCGTCTTCCAGCTTCACCTCTCCGATTCGGCTTCAGTCAAGGCTCGTTCCGCCTCGACTTCCGCTCCGGTCGACATGAGCTCAGTTCCGGAAGAATATCGTGACTTCCCGGACGTGTTCAATAAGGCCAAAGCCGACAAACCTGCTGAACATCGACCTTACGACTTGAAGATAGATTTGGAAGAAGGAGCATCTCCGCCCCTTGGACCGATCTACTCTCTTTCGCAAAGTGAACTCCTAACTCTCCGAGAGTTCGTCGATGAACATCTCAACATGGGCTTTATCCGCCCTTCGCTGTCTCCGCACGGCGCTCCGGTCCTCTTCGTCAAGAAGAAGGATGGATCTCTCCGCCTCTGCGTCGATTTCCGCGGACTCAATGCCCTCACTAAAAAGGACAAATATCCGCTTCCGCGCATTTCCGATTTACTCGACACTCCCCGCAGGGCGAAGATCTACACCAAAATTGACCTACGGCACGCTTATCACCTTGTCCGCATCCGGGAAGGTGACGAGTGGAAAACCACCTTCCGCACCCGCTACGGCGCTTTTGAGTGGGTTGTCATGCCTTTTGGTCTAACCAATGCTCCCGCCGCTTTTCAGCGATTCATGAACGACGTATTTTCCGACCTCCTCGACGTATGCGTTCTAGTCTACATTGACGACATCCTCATCTATTCCGACACACCGGAAAAACATCGGGAACATGTCCGCGAAGTACTCCGCCGTCTACGCAAACACCATCTCTACGCAAAAGCAGAGAAATGCGAATGGCACCGCGACACAGGTCGAATACCTCGGCTACATCCTCTCTCCAACAGGTCTTACCATGGCAGAGGACAAGGTCAAGGCAATTCAAGAATGGCCGGAACCCCGACGTGTTAAGGATGTGCAGTCCTTCCTTGGCTTCGCCAACTTTTACCGGCGTTTCATTTATAATTTTTCCGACATTACTGTTCCGCTCACGCGTCTCACCAGGAAGGGTGCCCCATGGAATTTCACACCGGAATGCCGTTCCGCATTTGAAGCCCTCAAATCGGCCTTCACCACGGCTCCCATACTCGGTTTCTGGATTCCTGATGCCCAACTTGTACTCGAAACCGACGCTTCTGACTACGCGCTAGCCGCCATTCTTTCCATCATTTCACCCGACGACGGAGAAATTCATCCGATCGCCTTTCATTCCCGCACCTTTTCCGCCCCGGAACTCAACTACGACGTCCACGA